>JAULBS010090211.1:0-17533 GCA_032355785.1 Symmetromphalus regularis | reverse complement strand
CCCATGGGTTCCCATGAGTGCCAGGCACGGAACCCAAAATGTGTTTCCCATGAAATCTGAAATCCTACAGCCTGACATAGGCTACTCTTTCTGATAAGCAGTAAAGGGTCTTCTATATGCACTGTTCCATAGACAGGACAGCACATACCATGGCCTTTGATGAACCAGTCATGGACCACTGGTTGAAATTGAAAATAACCCAAACTGCAAATGGGTGCACTGAGAAGATCCGATCCAATGACCAACCGGTTCACAGGATGACATGCTACAGTTTGAGTTACATCCCATTCCTGAGGACAATTAATGGTAGCTGAACCAGTTACATGAATAAATATATAATCATGGTAAATCCAGCTTTTGTTTTATTAGCTTCAATACGGATCCAGTTCAGATACAGGTCAGTGTAAGTGGTACGTTATGCTCACTTACCCACTAATATACCAAGAAGACTTACACACGTTACATGTATACATACGTCTGCTCCACAATTTATCATGGACAACTAGCTCGCTCACCCTCTCTCTCATCCCCTTTAGATAATCAATCACAGTATACAAACTTGCAACGTGAACCGTCTTAAGAAAAATCTCAATCATAACAAAAATTATTGATCTTTTTAGGCCATGTTTACAGTCGGTCATTTCACACTTGAGAAGGTCTAATCGTGCACTGAAGTGCCTCCGCAACGGTGAGGTGAAATACGGCTCACATCAGCCTAACAGACTATGATCTATTAAGGGATTCCAGTAAAGAAAGCGACCCAGACAAGCTCACCAATTAATCACCGATGCAACAATATACAATTCAATTAAGACTTGATGAAGCTGTAAAAGAAGAGAAAACCGTTTGAAATTTTTGTGTTTTTTTAATGTCTCTTTTTATAGCACTTTCGGGGTTTTTATGTGCAGAGAAAAAAGAAGTTTTTATTCTTACAAACTGTGATGTATTGTTACAAGGTGTGACTTTGTAAGAAATGAGGTTTTTGCATTGATCAAGAAGACAGCAAATATCAATTTGCGAAGTCTGCCAGACTGCATGTGTTGCACGTAAGGATTTTTTGATGGTGTTTTCACAATAACAGCTGCTAAATCCAGCAAAGACTACATAGATTATATTGTTACTTCAGTTAATAACATGACTTTTTTTAACCATGTTTCAATCAAAATACAATTATCAATAAGCATTCAACTCTAAACAGAAAAATGTTCAAAAGAAATCCACTACATTTTTCCATTGTCAGCAAAAGATCTTTTATATGCTCTTTCCCACAGACATTTGGGCTATATTCTGTTCAAACCAGTGGTTCACAACTGGTTCATCAAAGGCCATGGTATGTGCCATCCTGTCTGTGGGAGGGTACATATAAAAGATCCCTTGCTGCTTATCAGAAAGAGTAGCATACATGTATGTGGTGGCAGCATGTTTCCATTAAATAAATGTCAGAATGACCATATGATTGACATTCAATAGCCTATGATAATATAAAAATCAATGTGCTCTAGAGGCATCATTAAATAAAACAAACTTTACTTTTCAACTTCATACAGCACATTCAGATGAAACCCATTACATTTTTCCATTTTCAGCAAGAGATCTTTTATATGCACTTTCCCACAGACAGGAATGCACATTCTACAACCTTTGATGTAGCAGTCATGGAGCTCTGACTGGGATGGGAATAAAGCCTGTCAGAGAATATGTCCACCGAGGGGTTCACTCTACCACAAATAGAAATAACATGGCTACAAATCTTGTCATGGGTTCACTTATAAATATCAAGCTGTAAAAGACCAATTAAAATACACCTGTGACGTCACTGTATTGTCTCAATGCTCCACTAATTTTCAGTAATGGAGCGATGATTCAATAACACTCCATTACTAAGAGTTATTACAGTTCCCCCATACCTAGTAAATATTTAACACTACTTATTACATACAGATATTACATTTCCATACTTAACTTTATATTACTATAACATCACTGTGACCAAATGAATAGCAATCAGTGATTAAAATAAATAAACTTATGAAGACTTTAATTACCATCTATTAATACCATGAACCAGCTCTTTATCCGTGTGCACTAAACAACAAGTTGGTAAAATGTGGATTAAAACTTGTAGTCAATCCTTTTTCAGAGAGTAACACAAATTACGGAAAATAATGGAATTTAACGATAGTTTGTAATCATGATTAGTACATGCACTGGGGTCTGAAATGGGAGCAAATTTCAGCACTATTGTATTTACACAACTTATTGTTATATTATAAGCGATTTATAATTATAGTATATTTTAAACACTTTTAAATTACTATAAACAAGACCTATAATGGTATATTTTAAGTAGGCAAATGATCCTCTAACTCCTTTCCTGAAAAATAATGGGACTCGTAACTGATGGGACTCGTAACTGATGGGACTCGTAACTGATGGGACTCGTAACTGATGGGCCTCGTCTGCATTATTTTTCAGGAATGGGGAGTTACTTGGACATTCCCCATAACATAAAACAAACCAACCATGTGTGTCCTCTAGATACTAATCTTACAGTTTGTTTTATTTAACTATACCTCTAGAGCACATTGTCTTTTATCTTATCATCGGCTATTGGATGTCAATCATATGGTCATTCTGACATATTTTTTTACACAAAAACCACTGCTACCACATACATGTAGGCTACTCTTTCCAATAAGCAACAAGGGGTCTTTTATATCATCTGTCCCACAGACAGGCCAGCACATACCACGGCCTTTGATGAACCAGTTGTGGACCACTGGTTTGAACAGAAAATAGCCCAAACTGCAAATATGTCTACTGAAAAGGTCTCTAGATAGTAATCATAAAACTGTAAGATGAACTCATAGTGCGTAACTGCTGTATACCTCTTTACCAGCAATAATACGATCACACTAATTAAATCAAGATGCTGCACATTCAAGCAATTAAACATTACACTAAAGAATTACACAACCAGAGTAATAAATAAATGTAAAATAACTAATCAAAGCTGACAAGTAATTATCATAAAGCTCAGATATCTGCCACTTTGTGTAAAATAACAGAGTTTTTATCATCTATCGCCATTCCCCAAACTAATGTGTTAGATATTATTTACTGAAAAAAATACCCTGAGTATAATTTAAAACATGAATACTGATAACCAGCTAATTAGTGTAATTATAGAGACTATAACAAACAGTATTTGTGGAGTGGTACAATTATTACTGATGCTTTCTAGATATACATGTACTTAGGTTCGTTTTTAAAAAATCATTTCCAGAAGTAGACAAGCCGTAAACTTGGGAGGTAGTGTGTAAGTGAAATAAAGTGCATTTTGGACTGCTTTTATAAAACATGTAACATGATCATGGGCAACAATCATTTCCTGTAAGAGGGGGGTGGGGATGTGTCCCCCTCCCCTAGGATTTATGCCCATGTACATGATAACTACAGAAAATTATAAAAGAGTTATAATTTATTTTTTAATTGCGAAGATATGATTTCTTAGAAAGTGTAAAATTTATAAGCTCATGAAATTGTGAACAGTCAGAGTTATGTTAAAAAGAAAGTATTGTTTGTTTAATGACACATCGGTCAATCACTGGGTATCATGCCTACCGCACAAGAGTGCCATCAGCTCAGAAAAGACTAATTTGAGACATTTTTCTGATCTGATAGCTCTCGTTTCCAGTGAAATTTGAGACATTTTTCTCATCTGATAGCTCTCGTGTCTGATAAAATTTGAGAAATGTTTCTGATCTGTTATCTGATCTCGTGTCTGGTGAAATTTGATGAGATTTTTCTGATCTGATAGCTCTCGTGTCCGGTGAAATTTGAGACATTTTTCTGATCTGATAGCTCTCGTGTCCAGTGAAATTTGAGACATTTTTCTCATCTGATAGCTCTCGTGTCTGATAAAATTTGAGAAATGTTTCTGATCCGATAGCTCTCGTGTCCGGTGAAATTTGAGACATGTTTCTGATCTGATAGCTCTCGTGTCCGTTGAAATTTGCAACATTTTTCTGATCTGATAACTTGTGTCCTGTGAAATTTGATGAGATTTTTCTGATCTGATAGATCTTGTGTCCGGTGAAATTTGATAACATTTTTCTGATCTGATAGCTCTCCTGTCCGTTGAAATTTGATGACATTTTCTGATCTGATAGCTCTTGTGTCCGTTGTAATTTGATAACATTTTTCTAATCTGATAGCTCTTGTGTCCGATGAAATTTGATGAGATTTTCGCCTGGTGAGGTTGTGAGGAAAATATCTATAGTGTTTGATATTTTTGGCCATGCGAGGCAAAAATCTCACCATGTGTGGAGAAGATGAACTATCAGCTCAGCTGAATTTATAAAGTAGCTAATAGCCTGCATTGGATATATCTGTATTAATGCTTGTTTTTATTAAATGTAATGTTTGTTTACCGTAAATATAATATTCATATTAATTTATAACATTTAGTTTAAAAACAATCTTTTCTGTATATTTGATAAAATTTGACTTTTACAACAATGACGTCATTATTATGTAAATACTGAGAAAAACTGAGGTGTCACAAAACTGTTTAGTTGGATTAATCAACTATTCTTTTTTTTTTTTCTTTTTTTTACAGAAATCAGAATTAAAATGCTTCTTCTATACTATTTTCTGTTGTAATATTTGTAAATAATAACATAAGAAAAAGAAAAGGAAAAGAAAAGAGAAGAAAAAGAAACAAGCTGAACTGATAGCTCAGATGAAAGTCTTAAGTAACTTTTGTCTCTCGTGTGTGGCAGGCATTAGGTGTCAAACTCTTTGTATTTATCACACATGATTCACAGAAGAAACCTGTTACCTTCACACAGACTACTCTTTCTGATCAGCAACAAGGAACTTTTTAAATGGACCTTCTCAAAGACAAGACGGCACATACTATGGCCTTGTTACACCAGTTATGGATCTCTGGCTGGGATCAATCCTTCTCAGTGAACCCATTTGCAGTTTGGGCTATTTTCCACAAATGGTTCATCAAAGGCTGTGGTATGTGCTGTCCTGGCTGTGGGACAGTGCATATAAGATCACTTTCTGCTAACCGGAAGAAAGAGTAGCCTATGTGGCGGAAACGGGTTTCCTCTAAATACAAATGTCAGAATGACCATATGATTGATGTCCAATAGCCGATGATAAGATTAAAATCAATGTGCTCTAGAGGCATCATTAAATAAAAACAAACTTTACTTTATCCCACAGACACAATAGTAGAAACCATAGCCTTTGATGATTGATTGATTGAAAAATATTTCATTTCGTAATTGAAAAAGGAGTGGACACAAGTTTGACAACTTACTGTGTCCTTTCCTATATGTATATACATACAATATAATTAAAATGACGACATTATTGGATAAAGTCTACATGTATATATATTATTTACAACAAACAAACAAAAGAAAAACAACTAAAATAATAAGATTTAGAAAAGAAAGACATCATAAAAATACAAAAAAAATAAATCTAAAAGAAAAAGGTGATAAGTCAGATGTAGACAGACAACTCAATCATCATCACACTCGAAGACAATTGTGGACCACTGTTTAATGTAAGTGGCTTACACCTACCCACTGGGCCTTGCAGAGCACTCACTCTGTGTTGGAGCCAGTAGACTTGGCACTAAACATTGTTAGTTTAGGAAAGCGTGGAGTACAACTGCTTTTAGTAAAAGATTATAAATGATTGAAATGTCACCATTACTTCTTTAATTTTATTTATAAATCTGAAAACAATATTTTGACATAATCATACCTGGTGTAGTTTTAACTGTGGATGTTGATTTAGATGTCACAGTAGAATTATGGCGTACATTTAGCTTCGGCAGACCACCAAAAAATGGGTCTCTTTCTTTGATTCGACTTGCTGCCATGTCGTTTGTGATTTCATCAAGGAGTTTACTTTCATCCTCTGTAAAGAAATAAGCAAAAAATAAAAAAATAATATTGCAATGCCTTTAATGAAGTTGTTATACAAACAAGCAAGGGCGAAAATCCGTTCCTGAAAGTGGGGAGGAGTGGAGGACAGAACACATCATTGTCCAAAAAGTGGGGGGACAGACCATCCTGCGGCCCCCTCCCCATCCCCCCCCACCATTATAGACAACTTGAGTACTTCGGTATATTTGCACTATAAGACAACATGGTTTAAAGTGCTACATTGATACAATAAAGAGAAATACTGGTAAAGATTATTACTTAGGCATTTTAATTATAATTTCACTGAAATTTTCAGTTTTTCTAAGCAAAAAGTGGTGGTGGGGGGCTAATTATATAGGCGTCCATGCAAACAAGCACAATTTCAAACATCCTGTCAATAATTTATAATTCCAAATACATAAAACGAAACCACTCTCTTTTAAATATGCTTGCTAACATTTTATTAACAGAGGTGTTTAAAATCCATTAAAAAATATTTTTAATATATGTATTACAGGCACAACGGCACAGGGGCTGGGGCTCTAGTCCCCCCAATAATTCTAAAACATAGCATAACCTTGTATTCGCTTGAAACTCAACGCTTCATGCCTAGACCTGTTAGCCCCCCCTCCCCCCACACACACACACCTCCATCCCTACAAATATTCACTTGTTTCCACCATGCCTGTATTATACATTGTCTCCAAATTATTCTGTTAATAAACCCCAGTTTCTAAGAATATTTTGGAAGTAAAATACCTGTGTAATGTGGATCTCTGAATGGAATTGGTCTTTGTCTGTAAACAAAAGGATGGCTAAAAGATATTAGTATAGCATTAAAGTACATTTTATACAAACATAATTCCACATGCCTCCAAATAACATCTTATTATCATAAAAATTCATATACCTTATTATTTTTTATATTAATTTCTTTTTCAAAATCACAGGCTAAACTAAACAAGAGTATTAGGAAATTAAATATGTTTTTACATAGATAATCATAAGATTAGTTAAAACATTTTGTAAATATTTCTAAGATCAGCAGTGGATCGAATATTTGACAAAAGAGGGGATGTGTTACATAGGTCTGTTGGCTTGTTCAGATGGATATTGTTATCCATCGAATTCTTATTAATAGTTCAACCTTGATTCAATGTTTGAGCTATTATTTTCAGGGCTGGACTTGGGAGAAGGGAAGGTGGGTTCCTAAATAGGTTGAGGTCCAGAGGCCAACCAGGTTGTAACATTTTTGCAGTCCTTGTTAATAAAAAAAAAAAAAATCAAAATGGGCGCAGAGTAAAGTGGATTTTGAAACCACTGCTTTTAACAGAAACAAACAGCATAAATTGTGATTTGAAGTTAAACCATCAACAAGAAATTAGGTTTTAGTGTACGAAATATAAATTTATAATTTTTCCCAACATGAAATGGTGGCAGGACAACTGGATCCATGCCTGACACATTGTCTCACTATTCTTCCCAACTTGGAAAAATATAGGCAACATTTCTGACCATACATTACCACCCCATGTGAGTTATTGCTTCATTCTGTCAGTACTTTTTATAGAACTAATAAGATGGGATGTATGAGTAGAATTATTTACTTTTCTTCCAAAATATAAAATGATAATTAATATAATATTATATATAGAGCATACATAATGCTAGGTCCCATCATCATCATAACAATCCAATCATACCAACGGCAACGAACAATGTTCCAGCGACGAAACTTACCCTGCAAGAGGAAGCTTATGTGTCTTTTTCAAACTGGATAGTGGTGAACTCATATTGATCTATAAAATGTTTGTCATAAAATATATACTATTGAAACTGTTAGTTATTATGTATCAAACTGTTCATCTGTATTCAATAATTCATTTTTCAACGACAACAATGGTGCACGGTAACAGAAAAGATGAGCACAACAGGTCATTAATAAATAAGTATCTCCCATTCCTTCGAAAATGAAACAACATTCAAATAAATAAGGCAAACGAGATATATTTTAGTTCTCTCTTGAAGTATGGGTAATCGAATAATCACGGTTATGTATCCGTCATTTTGTATTATGACGGTTTATTATTGAAAACTATGTTCCGTCATATCCAAGGACGCCATCACTGGGTGTTATTTCCTTTATATTTCGTAGAGCACCGTAGCATCCGTTTACGCTAAACTCTAAAACAGCAAGACTGGCATTTATATGATTATTTCGTAGTTCATTAACGAAATAACCATCCAAATGTCCGTCCAGATGTTTGAAAGTTTACTCGTTTTCCTAACAACAATGTTTATTTTCACTTCATGGTATATTTATAATTGTATACACCAGGATAAGATAACATTTTATTGATGTACAGGTCTACTGAAGTTTATGGGGTGCCAAATTAAAAAAATATATTTAAGCTATTTTAACCCATTTTCCGGCACATTTAATTTATATATTCTATATAATTTTTATTTTTATAGTTATATAATATAGTGTTTATATAATAATAAAAAAATGTACCAAATATTTATTAAATCTCTGCAATATATATTAAATATTTCCAATAGCACACCATATGCGGGGTTGGACTGAGCGGGGCTTATCTATATCTGAGCGGTGGTAAATACGATTTAGCTAAATGCGATATAATATATATGATTTAGTTAAATACGATATATAATATATATGATTTAGCTAAATGTCATTTAATATATGTTACAAATATTTAATAAATATTGCAGAGATTTAATTTAAAAACAACAACAAATATATATATATATATATATATATATACACACACACACACACACACACACACACACACACACACACACACACACACACACACACACACACACACACACACACATACACACACACACACACACACACACAAACAATAACAATTTTTTTTTTTTTAAATTCGAATAATTATTTAGGATATTTTCAAAACCTGTCTGACATAATTAAATGTTAAAAACCTTCGGGCATGTAGTAGCACTGTTATAAGTATTCGTTCACGTGTCACAATTTAGCCTGGGCTGCTTCAGCTATCGAGACAGTATGTGTTAAATAAATATATAGACATAAACAAATAACATAACGGCTATGAAATAATTATGTTGATAGAAGAAGTATATAAAAGTGATATTATAGGATGTCTAATAACTTAACAACCTTCAGTAATAAGAAAAAAAAACCCACTACGAATACATTAAATAATTAACATATTTCTGGCATCAAACTGTTCTCGTAACGTTTTACTTTAAGAGAAATTCGGGTCTTTAAAATATCGGTCTTTATAGCGGGGTGGTCTTAGTACTGGGGTGGTCGTTGGATGGCGTTTCACTGTACTACCTAAATAAATTGACAAATTCAATACTTAGATAACAAAAGAGGTGTTCCTAACAGCTTATAGACTAGACACGTTTTTCATATAATTTGTGAAAATAATTGAAAAAGAAGTGTTATAACTGTCTTTTTCATGGTGCTTATCATGTTCTTAAAAATAATCATCTTAAATAATAATTGAGTAAAACATTTGCATACTTACAGCTCAACGACACAAATGATGAATATTTTCATGGTGGCTGAATTACTGTCAGTGCGGTGTTTGGAGGCATATTCTTGATTTACAATATGTTATGGTTGCTGGGATGTGACAATAACAAACTCATTAGTGGCTATCTCATGAAATTATGCAATACGCCCCATACTATTGCTATTGTTTTGTATTAATATATCTGATTTTAATTATATATTTTGTTGATAAATTGTTTAATTTTGTTTTGTACATCTCCTGATAACCCCATCTTGTCACTGTAAATAATTATATTGCACAATACCTAACACTCTTCTAGAGTCCGAAGGAGCGGGACATAGCTCAAACGGTAGCGTGTCCGCCTGTGAACCGACCGGTCGTCGGATCGATCCTTCTCAGTGGACCCAATTGCAGTTTGGGTTATTTTCCGTTCCAGCCAGTGGTTCACAACTGGTTCATCAAAAGCCGTGGTACGTGCTGTCCTATCTGTGGAAGGTGCATATAAAAGACCCTTGCTGCTTATCGGAAAGAGTAGCCTATGTGGCGACAGCAAGTTTCTTCTAAATACATGTCAGAATAACCATATGATTGACGTCCAATTGACGTATAAAAATCAATGTGCTCTAGAGGCGTCGTTAAATAAAACAAATCTTTATTTATTCTAGAGTCCGAAGATCTAAACGTTACATAATCGGGACCGTCATACGCAAATGGATATACCAAAAGCGGGCGATTCTTATGGAGCGTAAAGATCTCACGTAGCCAATAGCAAAAGTCAACAAAGAAATAGTCACCATTATTATTTTATAAGTGTCTTTTGTTGCAAAACATCATGAAAGACTGGGCCACTTGTGGAACCATTCAAACATTTGCAATATGACGATGCAATGGTTAAGTTATTGGATTATGGCTGGTAGGTACTGGGATCAAATATCAGTCATGGCATGATGATTTTAATCTCGATATCCAAAACACAGTGAGTGCTCTATAAGGCTCAATGGGTAGGTGTACACAACTTGCATCTACCAGGGCAGGCGCGGATGCAGGATTTCTGAAAGGGGGGTTCAAATGTGATGGGTGAACAGGACGGGGAAAGAATGGTTAATTTTCACATTCTTCCACTCGGAAAATATATATTAAACAAATTAGAAATATGAGAAAAGGGGTTGGGGGTCCGAAACCCCTGGACACCCTCTGGATCCGCTACAGTTGGGCTCCACATCTGGTTTATCAAAGGTCGTGATATGTGTTTTTGCTTTTAAAAGTTTGCTGTTAATTGAAGAGAGTAGCCTATGTGGCAGTAGCGGGTTTCTTCTAAAGACCACGAGTTGTAAAACGTGTGACACATAATGGCCGCTGAACAAACAATCATTTTCTGTTCCTATAGCTAATCATTTATGATAGATTACCAGAACAAATCTTGTTTCAATGAATACATGGGAAAGCAAAATAGTGTCATTTCAAACAATTAAAGCTAGAATTCAGACATCCGCCATATGCTAATCATGCAATGTGTCAATGGATTCTTGAAACCTAATTATGTACATGCAGTATCTGTTTTTCACGCATATTTTCACAATAAATACTCCAACCAAGGGTGACAATCACGTCCTTGAAGTGGGGGGGGTGAGATGGGGAGTATGGGGATGTGGTAGGTCGACAAATATGGTAGGTCGACAGTTGAGCCTTGAAAACAAAGCGGAATGCATTTGATAACAACATAATTGGATGGGCGAGTTGGTAAAAGAAAGCCTATTCCAAAGTACTGTTGGCTGTTTGGAAATGTTTTTTTTCTCTCACAAAAATGTGCCTCCTGTTTTCAGTCCCCAGTTTTCAAAGTACCATCTATCTATTTATATACAGATCAAGCATTTAGCTGGAAAACATTTTATAAAATAAACAAAGACTTGGTTGGTCTGGATGTATCTTTATTTCAGAACATAAGTCACCATTAGACACAAACAGTTTTTTTGTACAATCAAGTAAAATAATTTTCTTAATGTTTTCTGGATTGTTGATACTCATTTCTGTTATTATTATTGCTAAATCTGAATATTTTATTTTATTTTATGAATGTTCATTATATAGTATGCAAATGATCATATTTATATATTTAATGTACTCTATATTGAGATTTTAAATAAATGTAAATGAATGAATTGTGTTGTCTCAAAATTTCCAGAAAACTGTTTTAGATTTTAAATGTCTTACTGATTTGTTAATAGATACAATTAGTTTTTTAAATATAAATTATGTTTTAAAATGATATAAAAATTAGATTTATTATAATAAGAGATTTTATTAGTATGTATTTTGAAATTACTCTTTTGTACATTTTTATACACTGCAAAGACAAGATTACATTTTCAGCACAACTTGAAGAAAGTAGGACAAGAAACGTTGTTCAGGAGACAGAAAAGTAATATATACATGCTCATGTTATAATATGTTAGTATAAAACCCAGATATACGTGTTCACATCATAATATATTAGTGTAAAGCCCGACAGATACATACGAGATCCAAATATTGAATTGAATTAAGGTGAGTGTGCAAACGCAGGGTTTCACATTTGAAAAGAAAATGAGAGCTATAAATCACTCCCTAAATAAGGTTCAGGGGAGCTTTTTCACTCTCCATAATCACACACCTACAGAAGTGATGGGGAGCTTTTTCCTTAAAATCAATTGAATGATTAAATTGATTCAGAATCATTGACACATTTGGCAATAGAGTCAATAATTAGCAATGTGTATCAGTTCTAAATCATAATTTCTGTGAGGGTATTTGTTCATGTCATCATCGTAGGGGAGGTAGTGGTAGCATGTACAGTATTCATATTTGGTATACTAGAGGCACTGATTTTCACATCCATATGTCAATTCACATCCATAACAAATACATATCACCTCCACACCATGTAGACACGTAGACCACTATTAAATACACATTTTAAAATATTTACTGCATGCTTAAAACACTTCCATGACATATATTCCAAACATTATTATGCTTGGGGGAACGTGCACACAATTTACAATACAAATGGCTTTGTTGTTTTTTGTCACAGTTACCTCTCTTTTATAAATCGTCTTTCTGTGTTTTCAGGAATTCATGGTGAAAGAAGGACTAGCTTGGGTAGATGACCACCCTGGGCAAGAAAGACAATACTGGTTTCCTAGTTTTTTCCCAGAATGCAGCAAGACATGATCAGTCCAAGTTGAAACACAACTGGCATGTGTTTGATATTCAAAGGAACATCTGATTCTTGTCTGGATGCTTGCTTACTGTCTATAACTATAGATATAAGAAACCTGAGGGTTGAAATGCTTTGAGTGAGAGACATGGCAAGTGTTTGCCTTGGTGGTCTTAAGATTGTAAAGACACACCAGACGCACAGAGATGCAAAAGTCTTTTTATGGGACATGCCAGTAAATGGCTTGGTGTCATTGTGAAATTGCACGTCTGAATAGTCAGTGAAATTCTATCTTCTCTAGTCAGATCTAAACCACAATTTTTGTTTTTTGCCTGTCGTTATGCTTATATACATTTACGGTCTTGACTTTACACTTGCACCGATCAGTGGTCCATAACTGGTTTATCAAAATATTATTCTGTCTATTTATGTTATTCTGTCTATGGGATAGTGTATATAAAACATTGTGTTGATTTTTGCTGCTTAGTCTATCACCAGCAGTTTTTTTATTTACCACTAACACTAAACTCTGTCCTGGACAGACATCATCGGAAGCTGCATTGTGTGACCATGATATAAGCACGAAAATAACTACAATCAACCAAAAATTTGGACTTCAAAGTGCATTATAAATTGCATGTAGTTTTAGACCAAGTAAAAGAAAATTAGATTATTGCCCTTCTTTCAACAACAAATATATGAAGCACAGGCAGTACCTTTTTATTTTTATTATTATTATTTTTTTTTTTTGCTGAGCTTATTAATGGTATCAGAACTTGGTTGTCACAAATCAGTGACTAAAGTTTCCTATAGGGTTATTCTTTGGAATACTTGGTAAGAAATACTTCTGCTAGACACAGGGTGCACCCTTGATAAAATTTCGGTTTTTATAGAAACACATATAAAATAAATAATTTAAATTATTTTATGGGCAGTGGTAGATTTTGGTGTCGATAAGGATGCTAAACTAATTTTATTTTTTACTTTACCTTATAAGAGTGGGTTCAATTTGATCATTGATTAGATTGTATCTTTACACATTCATCAGAGGAGGAAGCAGGAATGAAGAATTCTATCATCATTTACATGAACTGCTGCCATCTTGTGTAAAATAAATAACTGCATTTGCTAAAAATGTTTATAAAAATTGATTTCATGACATAAAGCATGAAATTGTTATGGAATTGTTTGTTGGTGATTTCTTAAATTAATTTCAGTTGGAATGTCACATCATCAATAATTTCATTGGCAGAAGGAATTAATCATCAGGAGTAAAATGTCAATTCACGAACTCAAAAACATTATGTCCACCTTTTGAATCAAAACATAGAGCGTAGATGTATTTGTTATAAAGAAAGGTGTGTTGAATCGTGATTTTATATGTAGCAATATGTTACAAACTATTAAATGTGGTTGAAATGTGAAGTGTGTTAAAAATATTTCTTAAATTTTTTATTTTTTTGTTTTGTCTTGTTTAAGACACCACTAGAGCACATTGAATTATTAATCATCAACTATTAGATGTCAGACAGTTTGTTATTTTGACACGTAGTCAAGTGTGAACCAGCCTCCAATGGGTTTTGAACCACTGTCATCAGCTTGATCATCTGATGTTCTATCATTGAACCACCAAGGATCACTGTTCCTTTAACAAACACAAATTTTCTTAATTTTTTATCTTTTAAATTTCATTGCAAAATATAATTGTATCCACTGTATACTTACACACACAGTGAACAGGGCCATCGATAGTGACGGTAGGCTCAGGAGGTAGGTGCTGCATAGGGCCCCCTTTTGACTTTATTCTAATATAGTCAAACATGCCCATGTAGCCACCTCTCTTAAAGGGCCACCTTTATTTTCACCCTAATCAGCTAATTTTGTATAATTTAACCTGTATTAAGCAGCCACCTTTTTTAAGAGGCCACATAATCTTACTCATTTGGGTGGCTGCTTACGTGAGATTTGACTATATCGATTTTAGATTTAAAAAAAATACAGACCTGGTGGGCCTGACTGAGAGAAAGTGATAGAGATTTTTACTTTACATACTTTTGGATTCCCTTTATTCTTGATGGATATTGAACAATCATTTACATGTATGAAGATTTTAAAAAATAATAACACACTAAAATATAACTAGCATAATGTTTATTTGTAGTAAATTTATATATTTGAACCTGTGTATGCTACCTACTCATATTGGCCATTTTTAGTAGACCTTTAAGAAAGGTTTCATTCTGTATGTTAAAGATTATGAGGTATGTAATCAAAAACATATTTTTATAATTCTGTTAACAGTATAGTGATTGTAGTAAACAAAAATATTAATAATTTTAAAAAGGAATTTTAATTCAAAAAGGTAAAAAAACAATTGAGTTTTTGAAATAAAAATAATTAAAAGCATGTTCGGCATAATGGTCTCAATTTCTATCGAATTCATTAAGTCATCTGCTGACAAACATCTTTGCCTAATTATATATGTCGAGGACAGGGCATTTGAATTTGATTACAATTCAGACAGTAACAACTTTTTATCAAGTTATCTGAAAGCATATGCTTCAGAAAAATATAATAGGATTCTTGTCCTGGAATATAAAATTGTCGTCATTTTTAAGAAAGCAGTCTCAATTTCCTTCAAATCCTTTAAAGTCATAGCTGATACTTTCAGTTACTATTTTTGACAATTAAAATATCAGTTTATATGTTTATTGAAAGTAAGAATATAAAGGATTGTTTCTTTAATGACAACTCAGGACTTTGTTTATTTGGTTGGTAGCTGTTAGGGGTCAACTCTATGGTGTTTTGTGACTGATGGTCTTTAAAGGAAATACACCAAGGCCGCATAGACTACTCTTTCCAGTTAGCTACAAAGAATCTTTTATATGCACTTTTTCACAGACAGAAAATCATATACTACAGCCTTTAATAACCAGTTGTGGACTACTGGTTAATATAAGTGGCGTACACCTACCCATTGAGACTGGTGGAGCAGTCACTGTATTGAGATTAAAATTCCCATACCTTGAATGAGGTTTGATCCCAGTACCTACCAGCCAAGTAAGAATATGTTATAATTGCTCAAAGAAACAACTTTAAATTCGGAAATATATTTATCGTTAAATAGCAATACATATTTGCTACATAGTTGATTCACATTGATCGTAATGTTTGTTCTGTTCTCGTATTTAGCACATTTGCGCTTTTACAACAATATGTATCTGCTTTTTTAAGTTGTCCTTGCACTTGACAAATTTGGGTTGGTGCATCCATACTATTTATCCATTTTGAAAATATTCATGGTAAGGGTATCTTAATCCAATATGAAACCAGATTGCCATCCAGCAACCATCAAAGAATCTCTGAATTCTTGTCAAACGTTTATGATCTGTTGAACGGTTGTAATGAACTTCATAAGTTTGCACTGAAGAAGCTCTTTTAAACATGTTTGACTAATATATTTGAGATTTATTCACATGACATGTGTATCATTGACTAAAAGTATTTCTAATACAATTTCTTATTTTGATGTAAATACCCTTTCGTAATATTTGGTAAAAATGGACTTGACTAATTCTGTATTTATTACACATACCTGGTATGGCAGGATGCGATCACGTTTATAAGCACCTGATGTGATCACTAATACATGTAGTGAATAACAGAAATAGGCTTTTGTGGATCAATAGATAGAATTAGTGAGTTGATCAAAGTTTCAAAATTGGTTACGATGATATTGTAAACATTTGGCGTAACAAGTTCTCTTTGATTCCATCGATCCCCCCCCCCCCCCCAAAAAAATCTGCCTGTAATATTGATGGAACTCATTTGAATTAAAATAATTTTGTAAAGTTGAATTTATTTTCAGCATATGCATTAAGGCCACTTGCTAATAAATGGCATCTTGAAAGTCTCATGGGTTTTATGTAAAAAAAAAATTAATACGTTTTTTTATTTATTTTTGGTTTCAATCAGATTTTAATTTTTTTTTTCAATCATAATTTTCTTTCCTTTAATATTTGGTTTACTATGGCAAATTGTATTAATATTACAATCAGTAACGGTAAATAACAAGACGAAACAAAAATAAAGCTTCTATAAAAATGTTCTGACATTAAATCTTTTCACCGACATATTACTCTCATATGAGTGAATAATATATTTTAATTTTCAAGGAATGGGTCAAGATCAAACGGTTGAGTGATTTTAATTTTCTCTTTCTTGGACAAATGAGATTCTATAGGTCGCATCTCTTGTGTACGTTCAAATTGGAACAACATTTAATTAGAGTCTCGTGTGGATTTGTCCCAGCTATTGTTGACCATAAGAATTGGCTGATGATCTCACCGTGCTCCACTGACGGCTGGAAGTTTTAACCTAATATCCTGTTTGTAATCAAATAAACGCAGTTCTGTTTGGTATTAGTAATATTAGTAATCTGGTTATTACGTTACAGAAATAGCTGTCTGAGAACTATATTTTGGATGTTTTTCCTTTCTATAATTTTGTTTTTCAATTATTATTATTTTTAAAAACTTTTAAACCATTTTTTTTTTAATGCTCTTTTTTAATGTTTATTTTTACAAAGATTATAATGATCCAGTCAGGTTGAATGTTCCTCAATACAAAGGAAAGGATTCTTTAATGACACCCCAGCACATTGTTAATTCATCAGGTATTGGGTATCAGACATATGATGTTTTGAGCTTCAGTCTTTTGAAGAATCCTGATACGGACACATAGTCTATTTATTTTCAGATTTTTTGGTTGGTTGGTTGTATTTATTTTCGTGCTTATATCCAATTAAGGTTCAAGCACACTGTCTTGGGCACACAACTCAGGTTCCA
>JAULBS010090200.1:0-17536 GCA_032355785.1 Symmetromphalus regularis | reverse complement strand
CCCCCCCCCCCCCCCCCCCCCCCCCCCCCCCCCCCCCCCCCCCCCCCCCCCCCCCCCCCCCCCCCCCCCCCCACGTTATGCAAACATAACAAACAACTTACCGTTCAATGCAGCTGTAACGTCAATGCTTTATTTTATTAGTATCTTCGCAACCATGACGTAAAATAACGTTTCCGAGGACGTTATTTTAATACCGGAAATAATAATAATAATAAATAAATGAATTTTTAAAAAATGAAAAGAAAATAAGAAAGAAAAAGAGAAGATATATAATTATATTTACGAACCATACGTTTTTGCTTGATAAATTTTGGCTCTATGTTCGGCCATCCCTAGCCTTTAAAGAAAAAAGGGGTTAATTGCACAATATCAACCACGTTTATTGTAATCTGTTATATTTTCGGAGTAGGTTTGAGGACCCTTGCTGTATGAATCAATGATGAATACGTCAATCTTGTCAAGGCTGTTGATATTATTTTATCATTTGATGAAATATTTTTTTATTAGAGAGTAATCTAATTCGAATTCTTCATTTGTTATGCGGTTGTCCAACCAGTAACAAGGATAGCGTGTAATTATAGAAATGGCAATGAAACCAAAAGGTAGATATTGTGTTCCGATTTGAATTTGATTGTGAAGATTAAGAAATATGCAAAAATATATTTTTTGATATTCAGCATTCATAAACAAAGGATTTGATGTTGGATCAGCTGCTGTATTAATTGGTACCCTTAGACGGATCCAGTTAGGTGGTGGGGGTAGAGGTCCAAGATATCCGGAAAAGCTTCAATTCTACTTTTTCTCTCATTAAAATTAGATCTTAACTTACTCTGGCCCTCTTTCAATATTAAATTTCTTAAAGTATCTTTGGACACCCTTTCGAAATTCCTGGATCGGTCCATGTGTTCCATTTGGCAGCTTTTTGTCTTGTTTTGTTTTGTTTTACAATCCAGATACGAACTATTTCATTACTGTAATTTTATTTTAGGTTACTTCACGTACGATACTTTTGACATGCTGTATCAAAGACACAAGCTCAAGACGTCTATATCTGAGATCATCAGTCATCATGTTGGTGTAAGTATTTCAATATTCATAACTTGGATTTTGCTCAGCCGGTAGAGTGTTCACCTGAGACATTTTGGTCACAGGATATGACCCTCTCGGTCGACTCATTGTTTTGTTTTGGGGGGTTTTCTGTCACATGCAGTGGTCTATGGGAAAGTGCATATAAAAGATCCCTGCTGTCAATGGGGAAAAATGTAGTCAATAAATAAATAAATGCGTATGTGTCAAATTTACCAAATGACATCCAGTAGTCGATGATTAATAAATCAGTGTGCTCAAGTGGTGTCACTAGCAACAATATCTATCGCTTATAATCAGTTTCCGGGCTAAATCTGGGTCGGTCTATTTTTGTACGGTTTATTTACAAACAGTCTACGCACACGTGAACCATGACATCGGAATAATTATGTTACAAGAATACGAATCTTCACTTTCAGAAGTCAAAATTAGAAGAAAAAACGTAAAATTTACTAAACAAATTAACTTTTTAAAAGTTTGAGTGATACAATACACTCATTTGGCATTGTAGATTCACTAAATAACGTGCAACATCAATACATCCCAAAATAAGCAGTAATTGCCACTGGCAGAGCTGATAAACATGACATTGTGTCGTCTGCCTAATAAGTTTAGAAAGTCACGACATATGTTTTACGATACGACAACTAGACTAACTTTCTACAAATAGACCGGTTCCGGAGACGAATTCCTAAAATGTCAACACCTGACCAGGTAGGGATTTCGTTTTTTTTTAAATATATAAACAGATAAGATTTGAAAGATTTCGTTGGTTGATTTTAATAGTAACATAACCAAGGTAAAATATTATTTTGTTACATTGAACTTGCGATTACAATGGCGCGTGCGCAGACATTTCCCCCCCCCCCCCTTAATAGACCGGAAACTGATTACTCGAGGATATACTAGTAATAATTAATATATAATAAAGAATAAAAATAGAATAAAAAATTATCTTTACTTCAGTATTTATTTTCACTTCATATTTGTTCAGATCATTTCAAATAGTTGTTGGAATAACACCAATAATTTACCAATAGAACAAATACTAAAAACAAAACTCATATTTCACAAGAAAGTGAAATAAAATTATTATTTGGCAGAGCGCAGATAAATCAAAAAAATTATCATGAAAGTTACAATCAATATGATTAAGGAGTTATTTCAGTACACATAAAATCCTTAAACTGGAACTGCGCTACTTTTATATTCAGAAGGGTTATTACGACAAAAGTCTGCTCATAATCAGAGAAGAATCCAAAGGATCCACTGTTGTGAGGGGGTGTAATGGTAACAAACATTTAGGCTAAAAAAATATCTTATTTCCGGTAACCCGACCGACCCCACTTAAAAACTGTCGACCCGAAACTTTTTACACCATAAAAATTGTAAGTCGTACTTTCAGTCATTTTCGGTTGTTTATTCCTTACCTTTCGGTCATTTTCGGCCGGTTATTTTTTAGGGTAACCGCTTGTTGTACAGGCAACAATATCAACATGGCTGCAACTATCTTGTCTGTCAATGTGAAGAATAGCCTGCTATAACTAGATATTAAGTCACCACCATTACTAAAGGATTCTAAACATGACCATACAATTATATGAAAAGTAAAGCATTAATTATTCTACTTCACACATATTAAATTAAAAAAAAAAAACCTTCCGACCCTGTTTTTAAGCTTGTAATAGGAAACACAGTTATTGGTGGGTTTTTTTTGGCCTTTGTGATAATGTTCGATTTCCTGGGGAGCACTTGAACCCATGCCAGTGCTTCTTACTAACCCTAAACTTTCAGAGTAACAATCTTCCAAATAGGACGTCCCCACTGAGAATACTAAACAGTGTGATCATTCTAAATTTTGTTATTCAGGTTATGGCATTACTGTACCACAACATCATCCTGAAGATTTGCTTGCCCTACACTATAGTGGGTCTTGTAGCCGAGGTCAACTCCGTATTCCTCCATCTACGCAAACTGCTGCAGATGGCCAAGCTGTACTCTCTGACACAGTACAAGGTCGTAGCAGTCGTCAACATATTTACATTTGTCGTGTTCAGGGGTGGCGTGATCGTGTGGACGACATACGCCGTGCTGTTCGAGTTCTATGGAAGAATTCCTCTTGCATCACACGCATTGGTGTGCGTCTGGACACTCACGATCGACGTAGTCAACTATCGGTTCTTTTGTAGGATTCTCAAGAATGACTATTTAAAAAAGAGACCCATCAGAATCTCTGAAGGGGCTAATGGCATCGTTAATATTGTTAAATTGGAAAAAAGTCAATGATGTTAAAATATATATTTTATTATTTATAAAAAATTTTTTTTTTTTTTTGTGCTGGTTGTGAAGGATGACACAATAGGGCAAGCTATGCTAAACTTCTCGAACGCCTGTATAATAACTCTTTTAACAGTCATTCGTGATGTCAAATCTCACGGATTTGACTATGCCCATTATTCTGTGCCTTATGCGAAGATATATTATTTTTATCCTGTTAACCATTATGTCGTTTAGATTGCACTTTGTTGAATCAGACAAGTAAATGTCAAAAGTATGGCGTTTATGACACACGGTCCCACACCAAGCAGACAGTGCTGATGTTTGTTAGACAGAGGATTTATAAGATCATTTGCCGTTAATGGAAAATGTAGTAGATTCTTCTGAAGATGACGTGTCAGAATTAACAAATGTTTAATATCCACTAGCCGATGATTAATAAATCAATAAAATAAAAATTACAAACCATTTTCAGAAGCACCCTGCTACCATATATGCTATTAATTTCGATTAGCAGCAATGAGTGTTTTATATGCACAAGACAGTACTATATTAGTCTATATAAAACATTATTCGAAATATTAGTTATGGTAACTGACAGAAACGTGAACCATCTTAATGGGTTCCTTGAAGGGTCGATCCCGTGTCAGCCGGACGTTTTACCACAGTGTCATCTAAGGTTAAAGCCAGATATTTGTTTGCCTTGCCATGTCACAATGCTTGTTTGTATCTCTATAAAAACATAATTCAACAGCTATTTAATGGGGAAAAAACTGTTTAAAAAGAAAGGAAATCAAAATAATAAATAAATAAATAAGAAAGAATAGCCGAATTAATTATTATACAGATATGTTGAAATAGAGAACATGTTTTAAATTAATAGCCATGTTTAATGGGCGTGTGCGCGCTTATTTGTGTGTATGCACATGTATGTGCGTGTGTCATTGTATGCATACTCATGGCTGATCATTTATTAGTGTGTGTGTGTGTGTGTGTTTGTGACTGTATACTGACTCATGGCTGATCATATTAGAGGAAACTAGCCCATATAGGAGACCGCGCGTATACGGCCGCTTTAAAACTTCATTACATTCTCACTTTAGATGTCAAGCTCATGGATTGGCTGTCAAGATCATCTGACCTCAATCCGAGAAAACGTAATGCGTATACAAACCAAAATGAGGAACCATGTAATATAAAAACATATACTTTATTATTAGTCTGGACGTACACGTTTTATAAGCAAGGGTCAATCATATTATTTGTATGTTGTTGACATCATCTTAAAGTACAAAGGCTTTAAGTCCAAACATCAACAAACCCATTTTGCTAAGAATATTTTTTACAGAAAAATATACAATTCGCATGCAAGGACGATTTTCTGTTCCTTAATGAAATGGAAGTAGTTAGAATCGTCGTGCATCTATATTCTCAATCCAAACCACTGATTAACAACTGTATGTCGTGATGGTAATTATCTAATTTGTCAGTTCCAGTGTTCATTATACATTATGGGTTGTACATAATTAGGTTCTATGATTTCTATAAATTAATGTGATTTTAAATTGTTTATAACGGACGTGTTATTCAAATCATATTCTGATTTAACTGATCGAATATCGAATATTGACGTAAAAATTTGACATTGAACACCACTATATCCAACATTAACAAACAAACCTGTCTTAAGGTATGACTTCCCCACCCGTATCTAGTGGGGGGGGCACCGCCTCCCCCCCCCCGCGAAATATCTGTCCCCCCTCCTCCCACCCCCGAGGAAATTGTCCTTCTGACTCAATTTTTAATATAAGTTTATTTCTGCTCCCTAGTCGGCGTGCCAGTGACCGGGTACCAATCTACAAGTATCTGAGATCTTAGCAGGAAGTGATCTGCTCGTGGAAGAACTACACTTGTCTTAAATTTTCATGTACATAAAGTTTCGTTCTCACATTCGCCTTGTATTTTGTCGAATCCTCATGGATACAAACTTGTTTTAGGTCATTGAGTCACTGACCCCCTGCTCAATCCAGTCTGGCTGCGGGCCCGATGCCTTCACTATTGACCTCGACACTATAAATGTCTTGCTTAATATAGTTCGTTAAGAAACAGATCTGCTTTCGGTAATTAATATAAAAGCAATACAGGTAAACATTATTTTATAAGTGAAATACTAGTATGCAAACTGGCTGTATGTTGAATGTTATCTATTGACCCAGTCTTTGTACCATTTTTGCCATAATTAGTATAAAACTGGATCTATTATGTGCAAGAAAAAATGACGTTAGACGCAGTTTAGATTCAAGGTTGCATAGCCAAAATATTCGTAGTCAACATCTAAATATTTTGTAGCTAACGATTACCAACTAATTATACGTTTAAGAAATGCTATTCCTATGCCTCTTCTGATATTGTGATAAATTGTACGTGTTATGACATTAGAAATAATATTGAAATGCATACAATTGCTGGAACCACCCTTGAAGATATACATTTTGGTTTCATGTATTCATCATGGATACATATAGCAAGGCTGTTTTTCCCTAATACACACCAGATTACACCAACATCTTTAGATTTTTTTTGCAATGCCCAGACATAGGGCAAAATAGTCAAAAGAGTAGAGTTGACATATCACGTCGCCGGAAACAATTCACTGCGTTGCGAAGATACTGATAAAACAATGAACTGACGTCATCGTAACACTGAACGTAGTTTGTTGGACTATGATTTGTCTGTTTGCATCAAGAAGGAAGATTAATTCGTTTTCTTTCATTTTAATATCAATAACAGTTATTTCTTCAAGCCCGTAGCCATGATTTTTGAAGGGGGGTTCGTTTTGGTATTAAAAGTGCACTTTCGAGCGTAACCAAATGACTTCAAAACGCTGTGGGCTCTAGCCAAGTTTGAAAGGGCGCTTCAGAAAAAGGGGGGGGGGGTGGTGTTCGTTCGAACCCCCTGGCTACGGGCTTGTTCTTATTGTATCAGACAAAAGACAATACATGAAGTACATGTACAAACTCAAACAATATCAAACACCAGTCTGATTCTAGAAATTACAAAGCAAGAAATAAAACAGAAGACAAAAATTTGCGATTTTTGCTCAGTGAAATTAAAATGGAAAAACAATTACTAGTAGTTAGAAAAGAGCACGAGGCTATGATTAATAAACAGGAAGCATGAAATAAAAGTTAAGCTCAAAGCAGGTGCTGTCGGATCTGCGAATCGAATATAAATCTTCCGATTACAAGTGATATGGGATGGGTAACTAGATTATGTTGACATGCGTGTCCCACGAAATAATAGTGACTGCTGTTTGTCAAGACGAAGACTCAGAACCAACAATAAACTGTTATTCGAGCAACATTCACTTCCATTAATTGTCAATCTAGCATTCAAACCTGGAATTTTGCCGTCTGCTACAAAAAGGCGTGATTGGAGTAATACATCTTTGCCACCAATTTCTAAAAGCAAAACACCAAAACCACAAAGTGGTGACCTCTTCCGCGATGTAGATTTAAAAGTAAAAAATGTGCACTGTATCATAGCAAATTGTGATCTTTGTTCTCCATTCAGAGAGATCTGTCATGGAGATGTGCTATAGACTATTCCAAATTTATGGAACAGAAATGGATCACAATGCCTGCTTAATATTAAAACAGAAAGAAATTGTGGACGTGCAGACACATTGGAAACTTTGGTTGGTATGGTTGCTATGATACGTCTGTATAAAGACATGTACAAAGACATGTACACATATTTATTTACTCAGTCATCTGAACTTAGCGAGATGGTGCAAAGTAGACTTACACATGAACACATATGTAAATTAAAAAAAATTAAATTGTTTTATGCGTTACAATTATAATACAAATGTTTTACTATGTTCTGTTAAATAATTTTAATATTTAATTTTTGTTAATAATTTTGCCATTTATAATTATATTAGAACCGAGTATTTGTAGGGTGTGTATATGGGATTTTTTTTTTTTACTTATTCACTTAGGCAAAACACATCATCTCTTTTGATTCACTTGTGAAATTTTTTAGTTGCAAGAATTTCATTTAAAAAAAAACTGTTACACTTATTATTGCACTTTAAAAATCTGTGTACAACCAAACAAGTTGGCAAAAGACTACATTTCAGTTTGATGGAAATACATGTGTATGGCAATAAAATTTGCCGACGGGTTGTGAATGCTTAATAATAGACTTGTCATTTCCACAATTCCTCAGAGATGCCTATTGGTTTTATCCCATATACACTACTCAAAAGAATTTAAGGATCTAAGGAAAGTTATTGATAATTTTTTAAAGGTTTTTTTTGTCAGATATGGTTAGAATATTCTCCTTTGTTGTCAGTTGGTGTTTAGACCACGTCAGTATGGAAATTCATGTGTTTTGCATAAGTGTCATTCTATCAATAAAAGGAATGAGCATTTTCCTTTCATTATCACTAAATTTGAAGATGGTTCGACAACTCAGTTTCCAAGACAGGGTAAGGGCCATTACCTGGCTACAAGATAGACAAAACTCAGAGAACTGTGGCTCACTGTCTAAACATAAGCCAAAGCATTATCGGTAGACTGGAAGAGGTCCAGGACAACTAATGCTATTCAGAATTGCCTCTGTTTTGGAAGAACCCATCAACAACCGTTTTTGATCCTTAACTTCTTTTGAGTAGTATACATACCAAAGAACCATTTAACAGAAATGTTAACAAAGATTCTGTTTATTTAACACACTAAATTTTTGACATTATCAAATAATATACACTTAATTTAGGTCACCAGATGGGAGACTCAAAGTAGTTTTCACTCATCCACTATAGATTTCCCTCACCATGACCAACTGTAAAATGCACACCCTGTAATGGATATTACTAATAACTACCGTTATTTTCTCATAGTTTTTGTTTTCCTTTTAAAAAATAATTAAAAGATTTTATTCAATCAAATTATTATATAATTAATTTATAATACTACATGTATATTAAATATTCATATAATAGATGTGAAATTGGGTATTTTTCTCTTAATCTTTAAAGAGTAGGAATACCCAGGCATAGAGTAAAATATTTTATCAAGCAAAAACAGTAGAACTGAAAAATATGACAATTTGTTTTCCTGTTGTAAAACCATGTTGCCATGTTGCGAAGATATTGATAAAACAAACAAAAACTGACATCACAGTAATAATGAATACATAATTGGTTTATTTAGTTTTAATACTAATACAGAGATTACTAATCGAAAGATGTTTCTGATTATATGAGCTTAAGACAATTTGTTTAGTATTAGTGAACAAAATGACTACATTGTGTAGTTTCAAACATAAAGGGTAAATAAAAGAAAACTTATGAAGTACCTACATGTTTTACAAACTCCAATAACATTGCATAATATCAAACACCTGTCTGATGCTAGACATTACCCAGCTGAAGGTAGAAATAAGACTGAAGACAGAAATTTGCGACTTTTGCTCAGTGAAATTGTAATGGAAAAACAGAAAAGAGCAGAGGTCTGATTAGCAAACAGCAACAATGTGAAAGTGAAAGAGAAGTTACTACAAATTGGTTCTCTCAGACCAACAAACTGAATGTAAATCTCCTGATTACAAACGATATGGAATGAATAAAGAAGATGATGATGACGATAAGTGTGCCTGTCCAACAAAATTACTGTGACAGCAGCAGGCCAAAAGGAAAACTCAAAACAGCAATAACTGAATAAGCTATTATTTCAGCAATAGTCAATTCCATTAATTGTTAATACTAGTATTAAAAAAGTACACAGTCTGAGCTGCTGATACTTTACTGTGCAAAAATATGTTTCAGTAGTTTACTGGTTCCTGAAGTTCAGTACGTGTAAAACATTTGTTTTTAAATTTACATTAAAAGCAATGAAACATCCACGACAATTGGAAATGAAACTGTGACTTTAGAATTTCAGTCTTTAAAGCTGGTATTCCAGTTATAGGAACCAGACAGTTCACTTCCGCTCAAAACTGGTCAAAGTACAAAATGAAGTTCAGAATGTTTCAGTCTGTGGAAACTACTTTCTTCCTCTTTGACATCTTTTTCTGGATTTGAAGTTATATATATTTTAATCTTTCTTCAGTATATTATAATTAACTTCTAAAACAAAGTGGGATACATCCTACCCTCTTTTTGGACAGGGTGATTGCCCATATAATTATCCCCCACTTTTTGCTTCGAAAAATTGAATTTAAAATGCCTAAATAATAATATTTAACAGCATTTCTCTTTATTGTATCAGTGTAACACTTAACGAAACATACCAAAGTACACTGGGGTCTATAATTGTGTCAATCATGACTGAAATATGGCCAAAATTTCTAGGCTGTTCAAGCCAAAATATCTCAAAATCTTGTGGAGTACTCCCTCTTTGTTCATCACTTATTTTTTTACTAAGTATAATTTGGTACGGAAAGATTTCAGAATTTTTCCCACTTATAATCAATTTACAAGTACATGTATAAAGTAACCCGACAATGATCTTAACACAAACAGAAATGGCGTCACCAGTATCCAGTATACTCATTAATGTTCCGAGCGCCTCTGCCCCCACCCATCACCACCTGTTCCTAGTCTTACTCAATTAAAAAAAAAAAAATGTAACTATTTTCGTGGATCCTCCCTTCCAAAAATTGTTCACCCGCCCCTATAGATGTATATTTTATCTTTTTGTTGGTTTCAACTATATTTTATTCTAGATGGCAGACGTTATAACAATAAATTAGCTTACTAACCAAAACTTGCTGACGGCCAAAGTGCAGTTGGCGCCAAACGTCGTCAATTTCGTTTATATTTATTATGAAATATTTATACGCAAAAGTTAATAAAATAATATTTTATAACATAATATAACTATTTATGTCGATTAATTAACTTGTAAAACCTAAAATATATTACTAATTAGTTTTAAATAATAATAATAAAATAACTTTAAAAAATAAAAAAAGAATTAAATGTCCAACTATAAAACCACCATAGCGTTTTTTTCTTTGGAAGTAATTTCTTCCGTTCTTTGAAGAACCGAGTTGGAAATTGCTTGAAAGAAAATGCTTAGGCGAAAATGATGATGAATTTTATGTTGGTAATACTTTCATTACAAAAATTATTTTTAAAACATTGCTGGAATAAAAGTTTTGAAGGACATCATAATTATCCGAGAGCATTCATTCAGTGAGAACATATTTCCAAGACTTAACATGTTAGGACGTACGTAACTCTTACAGCTGTGTTCATTGAGTATTTTTAAAAGATGCTAAGTGATTCATGTTTCAACATTTTGCAAGGATGGAGATGAGTTGGAGCACAATATAGTGTTAATACTTTGATATAATAAAAATATACCACTTATTTATGGGAAATAACTCTTTTATTAGTATAATGTACACATGGTATTCCAAAACGAAAAATATTTAAGAGTTATGTCCCTTGTATTTTGTGTCAACGTATCCGCGATTCCCCCGTGAACAGCTTATAAATGCAGATAATACTGGGTCCATGATTAAAACTGAAACAGATCTTATATCATAAAACATACATTCTGACACAATATATTATATTCCAAAGAGGTTTCAGTATTCATTTACAAATAATTGCATTATCGTGGGGTGTTTTTTTAAATTTTTATTATTATGCAGAACACTGTAGGCCTACACACTTGGAGAACAATTTAATAATAATGGACTAGTACAATGACATAATAAATAGTATCTGTCTTTCTGTAGCTAGTGGCATTTACATACGAGCTTTATGTAGCTGTTGAATTACTTAAGATCTAAATTAAACTAGTCATTTTAGAATGACACACCGAAAATATATGTGATATTTTTTTCTCACCTAAATCAGACGTCACTTACCCAGTTTAATTAAATACCACTTCTGATAAATAAATAAACAAGAAAATTGTTACATAGAAAGTGTATGTGGTCCAGTAGCAGAGCTTTCTGAGAAATGCGATAGGTCGTCGGATCAATCCTCCCTAGTGGATCAATTGGACTGTTTCCCGTTCCAGGTAGCGTCCACAATTTTTATAACAGAGACTACGATATGATCTATCCTGTTTGTTTGAAAGTGCGTATAAAACACTCTTTGCTGCTATTCAAAAAGAGTATAGCATAATCATATATAACACAGACGGAGGCATGTACAGACATACGTAGATTGACGGAATGATTGACTAGCACACAGACTGACAGATAACTGAAAAGAAGCGGAAGGGAAGTCACGTAGAAATTTGGTCTGAATTACGTAACCTTTGGAGTCCCCTTTCATTTACACGTATGCACGCAAGTGGGTGGGGGAAGGGGGGACAGCGGGATGATCTGTCCCCCCACGTTTTAGACGGGGATGTTCCGTTCCCCTGTTCACTTTCAGGAACGGATTTTTGCCCTTGTCTAGAACAGAGGTTAAACGCATACTCCCACGGACCCTTGACCTAATTAATTTCCAAACAAAGAATTAATTTCAAATACAAACATTTGATTTGTCCATAGAAATACTTCATTCAACTACTTACATAACGACCCCATCTCGCTTATTATCAGTATTTTAAAAATAATATTGAATTATGCTCACGGACAAATAAATCGAAAGAACAACATTTTTCCCCCCGTTTAAGGTGTAACGTATATATTTCGAGTCACATCACGGGTATTCCCCCGTTAGCTATTATTTTAAAATTCTGAATATGTTTGTAGCTGAAAAAACATTTCGTACCAATTTGTTTCTCCGGACGAGAAGTTCCGATCTTGAAATTTGATTTTTTTAAAGTGAAAAAATCAATCGACTCGACATGGATATCACTATACCATGGTTCAGTTAAAATGTCTTTTGCGTGATATGAAAATGAGATCTAGTATAACAAATGCACGTAAGTTTCATTCGTAATCAATATTTAGACCATAAAGCCCCTTAAATTCCGTGGGACTATGCCTTTAATGTTAGAATGGAAAACGAAATATGGTGCAATCACACAGTGTGATAACAATTATCCAGCCCTGGATTAACCATCAAGCATAATAAGTATATGCTTAGGGCACTAAGGGGAAAGGGTGCACCACAGAAAGTGAAAAAAGAGCACGACCACCAAAACAAAATTTACCGTTGAAGGTCCAGACACCAAGGTTGGACAATGCTTAGGGCATCAGAAGGACTTAATCCGGCCCGGCCAATATCTATAAGCACCCAGGGATCTTTTATGTGTACTTTTTCACAGGAGAGCACAAAGCAGTGCGTTTGTTATACTCATTAACTAATGTTACATGTTTCCTTTACAATGACAAACTTTCTTTAAAAAATAAAATAATAAAAGGGACAGAAGAAAAAAAAAATAGGTACTTTAAATCGATTAGATGAAGCCAGATTTGACGACCATAAATACTCTAAAATAGAAAGCGGCACGTGTTAAACATGCGAGAAATAGAAGTAACGTAATACCACGAACACCGCAATATCTCTCATCTATTTTTATTAGGTCTTGTATAAGTATTTGTTGTCTTAAAATAGATATATCGAGTCTACCATCTGTGTTACATGTGCATGAGCGGTTTTAGGTAGTCTTTAAGGACATAGGTGCGAATTGATGTTAATGTTATGGATGGAGAGAGGATTCATTGCAGCGTTACACATTCCATTGCTGGGGGTATACGCTGTGAGACTTCATGTTAAAAGGGAATGGCTAAAAATAATTTGTAATGCCAATACCTCTGAATGGAATCACGCTGTTATTCTACTTTATGCACACTCTGGAAATGTTATGTAGACCTACATATATTTAGTATTTTAGTCTTTTGCATTCTAAGAATTATGGTCCACTCAGGATTATTGATCCTTAGACCCAATGCATTTCAGCCAAATAGAAAGACAAAAATACATACAGGCAGGCAAGCAGGCTGGTTGACAGGCAGACAGACATATAGATAGATACACACACACACACACACGTGTGTATGTTTGTGTGTATGTGATGTGTGTGTATGTATGTATGTGTGTGTGTTGTGTTTGTGGGTATGTTGTGTGTGTGTGTTGTATGTGTGTGTTGTATGTGTGTGTGTCTTGTGGATATATGTGTGTGTTGTGTATGTATGTATGTATGTATGTATGTGTCTGTGTTGTGTGTGCGTGTTTGTGTGTGTATGTATGTATGTATGTATGTAGCACTGTGTTATGAAAAAAACATTACTAAAGTGTCTTTTATAGATACGTGGCTATTATATATAGGTGGCTGTTATGTGTAGGTGGTTGTTAACATATTATTTATATAGACATAAAACAGCGGATGGATGTAGTGGGGTGTTTAGGGATAAAGCCGTGTGCGCTCACCTTGGATTTGCGTATAACATACTTTCTACCTATTCGTATTCACGATATTTAACTAAAATTCCTTGTTGACATGACAATGTACTAGTGTGTAGTTGTCAGTCAAATGATTGCATATATCTGCCATTCTTACGTCGCATCAATTCACTGGCTTTTCCCAATAGTAAATGAGAGGAGTGTTTGTTTAACCTACATATAAAGGACCCCTTGCTGCTAATCGAAATGAAAAACTGGATATTTTTTGAGAATCGTGTATCGAAATTATCATGTTTGAAACTCAATATAGCAATGAATCCTCTGTATTCGTCCATAACATTTTATTATTATTATTATTAAAATTATTTTTAATTATTATTTATTTAGTTTTTGTTATTGTCCTTTCGAAACGTAAATATCTAAATTATAACTTTGAGAACCTTTTTATTATTATTATTATTTACGTAGTTAGGTTTAACTTACATTTTAAGCACGCTGTCTAGGTACATGCCATGATTCCTGTACCGTCTGTCCAATGTTAATGTAATGAAATTGAAAACCAACTGCTGCCACGAGATATTTTATATCTGTATGCACATTTCCACAGAAAGAATAGCAGTTCATTGCTTTTTGTATAATGTGATTTATTTGGAAAACAGAGGTTAATGTTAGTCTGAGAGAGGAAAACAGAGGTTAATGTTAGTCTGAGAGAGGAAAACAGAGGTTAATGTTAGTCGGAGAGAGGAAAACGATGTTGTTACTCTTATCAGTAACCATGGAGCTTTTATATGCACTTTATCACACACAGAATAGCACAAACCATGACCTTTGAAGAAGCAGTTGTAGACCACTGGCTGGTGTAAGTGGCCTTTACCTCTCGAATGATCCTTGTAGCACTGGCATAGCCAGAGCGGTCCACGAGAATCCTATTCCCTCTCCCCCACAATCACACTTAGGTTTTCCAAACCATCTTTTATATTTGCTTGTCTTGCAATTCTGTTACTGATTGTGGTACTTTCTCACCACCACCACCAACCATATAAAATGTCCCTTCCCCCACATTATAAAATCCTGGCTACGCAATTACCTTTCATATCTCTGAGTTGAAGCCGATTCAAAGATTAAAATGTCCATATCTCGATTGAGATTCGACCCTAGTGTCTACCAGTCTGTTACTAACATTTTTATTTATTAAGATATTGATATAAAATATTTATATTTTCTTAAATACATCGGTGGTCGCATTTGGTATTACAGGCCCGTAGGAACGACTTTGGAAGTGAGGAGGCTATGACGGATCAGGTACAAACTCTTTATCAGATCTTGGTTACAATGGTGAACGTTAATGTGTAAAAAAGGCTTAAAACTGGGGGGAAGGTGCTCCCCCGCCCCCCCCCTCCCCCGTTTCGTACGGCTATGTATTATAATTTCTGAACATAAATATCTGCCTTCAAAAACATACAGTAAAGACGTTTAGGTAAATATTTGTAAGGGAGCACAACTTTATAATTTGACAACCTTGACGAAACGTATTCAAAGAAGTGAATGGATCAAAAGAGAGACAGAGTGAAATTTAACTCCGAATTTTCAAGTTCACATGGGTTACCTTCCCAGGTATTTTGCCAGTAATGATGATACTAATCTGTAATCCACGCTTCGTATAAGAGGTAATGTGAGAGGACATCCAGAAAAGGATTAAGCTGCCAACATGTATGTCTAAAATCATAATTAAATCGCCAACCATGTCTAACAGGTGGAAGCCATTTTAAAAATGTCTTGATGACTGACAAGTACGGGTTATCTGTGTATATATCATTCATCTGACATCGTTTATAGTGTGAACGTAGCTCAAGGTTACATTGGACTAAACTGATTCTACTGACGAGCATAGTAACAAAATTTCAAACAACTGGGCAAACATACACACTTTCTTTGGTACTTTGGTACTTAAACATTTTAAGGACTTACAGGATGTTTACAACGGCAACCCTCTAATCAGCACAAAATGTTAATTGCAATTTATATTTCCATCCCAGGTATCAACTTGTACCAAGTGTCACAAGTGGTACAATAACTGTTCTTCTAAAAAACAAAAATAACAAAGACGAGAGAGAGAGAGAGAGAGAGATCCAGACAGACAGACAGACAGACAGACAAAGAGAGGCAGAGAGAGAGATATGCAGACAGAGAGAGAGACAAACAGACAGAGAGAGAGAGAGACAGACAGAGAAAGGGAAATACAGACAGACAGAAAGTAATAACCATATAATCACGTTGTATAGATGGTACACATTGAACTTTGAACTGGGAATCACAAAATTTGGTACAATTATACAGAGTTAGAGTATCGTGCGATGGGTCGTCAACCAAACTATGGTGGTATTGGGATTTCTCTGAATACCTGGAGTTGCAATACTGTTTGTAATAGCCCTGACAAAACAATGTGTTATGGTTTTCGTTTTTAGTGTTGGACTAGATATTTGAATATTAATTCTCACCTTGTATAGTATAAGCTATTTTAGTAGATAAATAAATAAATAATATATATACATGTAATTAATTTCATTTTTGTTTCGCTTGGAGATCTTAATGTTAACTATACTTCGTGTCACATCAGATTGGCACCATCGTTCTTAACAATATATTTTCTTTTAGGAAAAAGGAAAATGGCTTTGGAAATTAAACGAAAGACCTATTTTTACACAAAATTTCAAGAAGATATACTGAATATTAATTTTTTTATGTGGAAAAAAAAGAAAATTTTTATGCGTTTTTAGCCGGGTTTTTTTTCCTCACTTTTCAGTTACGATTTTTGTTACCGTAGCAACAATATATAATCCAAAACGTTATGAAGTGAAATACTTTTGTGTATCATGTACACGTTGCAGGTTTGAAAAGCAGTTGTTTGTCCTTCTGACACTTATTTTTCAACTAAAAAACCTGGTGTTTTATTGTTCCACTTCCGGTGATGCGAAGTATAGCAATTTAGAGCTAAATGTTTTAATAATTTAAACTTTACTACCTATTAGATTCTTGTTTTCTTTTTAATTATATATATCCTATAAATATATTTTGTTTATTAATTTTTTTCCTTTTTACTTGTTTTTTTATTTATACTAAACATTTGGGATGCACTATGTTTATGATCTCAGTAGCCAATGTGTGGTGTTTTTGTCTGTTCGGTGTCGTTGATGTAGTAAAAATTATAGCATTATTCAATAATATTCAAAATAATATATAATACTGTGGTGTGTCAGGTATCATTGGCTATAGGTTTATTAAAAACCATGGTGTTTTGATGTACAGGTATTGTACTGTGTGTTATTAAATTTAAAATCATGATGTTTTCATGTATTTTTCTTGGTGTCGTATATAGTATGCACTATTATCTCGATACAGATGAGAACGTGTTGCCTTAAGGGCTACAGGGAATATCTAGATAAAAAGAGAAAACGTTTAACTGGTGTGATATTAGAGTTGTATTTAGATACAAATTTGTAACATAATGAATGATCTATTTATATTTTAAATTATCTTTATTCAAATGAAGTTAAATGATTTTAGCTGGCGGCGTTGCGATAACTCAAACTTAAAAGTCAAACCCTATTTGAAAATTAGTCATAAAAAAATATTATGTTGAAAAGCATGTTTTCAACCTCCTTTGTATTCATCTTTCATACACACGTATTTGTTAGATTTGTAAAACATGGTGGGTATTCATGTTTCATACACACGTATTTGTTAGATTTGTAAAACATGGTGGGTATTCATGTTTCATACACACGTATTTGTTAGATTTGTAAAACATGGTGGGTATTCATGTTTCATACACACGTATTTGTTAGATTT
>JAULBS010090189.1:0-17537 GCA_032355785.1 Symmetromphalus regularis | reverse complement strand
AGTAGCAGTATAATACACCATTACGTATCACATACCTACAACAATGACTTTCACAGTAGCAGTATAATACACCATTACGTATCACATACCTACAACAATGACTTTCACAGTAGCAGTATAATACACCATTACGTATCACATACCTACAACAATGACTTTCACAGTAGCAGTATAATACACCATTACGTATCACATACCTACAACAATGACTTTCACAGTAGCAGTATAATACACCATTATGTATCACATTCCTACAACAATGACGTTCACAGTAGCAGTATAATACACCATTATGTATCACATACCTACAACAATGACGTTCACAGTAGCAGTATAATACACCATTATGTATCACATACCTACAACAATGACGTTCACAGAAGCAGTGTCATTGCCTTTCTCATTTGTCAAGACAACAGAGTACTTCCCAGAATCACTCTTCTCAGCTTTCTTATTCAGAAGGGTGATGCTGGTTGGTGAATTGTCAAATGTGACTCGCTCAGTGGCAGGAACTGTCAAACCTCCCTATAAACACAAAATATATAAATTATTCCAAATGAAGATAGGTCAGTTTTCTTCTTTCTGATTTGATTACAATAATATCACAAGAGTTAAGTATTTTTATTACCTCATACATAACAATAAACAATAGTGAATGGATTTCAAATCTCAGACTGGAATGACGATCGTGTTTATATTTATGAATATGTAAACAGTCTCATTCATTATTCTATCACAAATCCTAGTTTAAAACAGAAAGATTCAAACAAATAATTTTAAAGATGGCTGCCAGTTATTTTAATAATTATATGTATACTGGTAAATGAGAAAGGCGGTTAATGTGAATAATTCAGAGATTCAGTTTTGGAATTTTGATACCATACACTTTGGTAAGTGTCCTCACTAGAAGCATGCTTAAATAGTTTCTATGTAAAAATTATCCATGTCTATGATTCATATCAGATGCAAGAAAACAAGAGACTACCTGAGACCATATCACTGTTGGAATTGGGTTGCCTGTATATGGAATGGAAATCTTGAATGGTTCTCCAGCCTTTGCAATGATGTCACGACCACTGATGAAATCACGTCCAACCTTTGGAGCCACTAGAACACAAGAAATTTATTGATTAATACTTGTTTCTTAAATGTTTCAAAAACAAAAATTTAACTCACTAAAATAAACCTTTCCTCTACTGGAGCATGATGGAATAAAAGAAGCTTAATATTAATTAAGCCTATAAGGATGTATCTTTGTGATAATGTATTTATCATCATACAAATATCATAAAAACAAAACACACAATTGGTGCTGTACATTCCTTTTTGTTATTACATCTCAATCTGGTTTGGTAATTTGCTATTTTAAGAAACATACTCCAAAACAAACACTATCCCATAAGAACTACAAACTCTGTAATCCACAGCAAAACAAATGATCCCCTGAGAATAATATATGATTGTAAATATATGAATTCTAATATAAATGATATCATAAAGGAATGAGTACAATATTCTATTTATTACACACACTATCAAAGGATGTAAAATTTGTCACAAAATCCCTTAATCTGAGTATTGTTACTGTTATAATTTTTGAAATAACAGATGGGGAAGATGTATGACAACAACATATTTGTCTGGTACACTAAACAGCTGACACCCTGCACAGAATATATAAGAATTAATCTTACTAGGTGGTGGCATTGGCTTGATGGAATCCGAGCATTCACTGAAGTCTCCAGGTCCAGCATGGTTGATAGCACAAACACGAAACTCATAGTCCCTTCCTTCAATCAAGCCCTTGACTGTGTACTCGGTATCTCCAATCTCACCAATGTTAGCTCTGAAAATTAAACATTTACAGTAAGGAAAGGAATGTTTGTTTAAAGATAACCCAGAATAATGTTCAACAAGTGGGCATTAGGTATCAGATATACAGTGTTTGTTACATGTAGTCAAGAATCGCCCTCAGTGGTGGATCCCAGGTGCCAAGGCCCCCTAAATATGGTGATTTAAATAACATTTTTTAAAAGTTATTATTATTATTTTTATTTATTTTATTTTAGCATTAAAGAATCAGAGGAAATGGCATTATATTATTGAGCTCCTAAATGGATTTTCTGGTTCCACCAATGACCCTGCTGCCATAATGAATAATCTTTTTGTTTATATGCACTTTCCCAGAGACATGAATGAACATACCATAGTCTTTGACATATGACTTGTTAACCACTGGCTAAAAATGAAAATAGAACAATGGTTCCACTGAGGAAATCAACCCAATGATGAATCCCATCCAAGCCAGACACTTTATGATTGAGAAGCTTGAAGTAAACATTAGTGTTTGTTATCACACAGCAGAGGGATGTAGCTCAAACAGTAGCGTGTCTACCTGTGAACCGATTGGTCATCAGATCAATCCTTCTTAATGGACCCATTTGCAGTTTGGGCTATTTTCCATTTCAACCAGTGGTCCACAACTGGTTCATTAAAGGCCATGGTATGTGCTGTCCTGGCTGTGGATTGGTGCATATAAAAGACCCCTTGCTGCTTATCAGAAAGAGTAGCCTATGTGGTGGCAGAGGGAATCTTCTAAATAAATATGTCAGATTGACCATATGATTGATGTCCAAAAGCCGATGATAAGATAAAAATCAATGTGCTCTAGAAGCATCATTAAATAAAACAATGTTAGTTCAGAAACTTTTAAATAATAGAATCTTTTTTGTTTCATGACACCACTAAAGTACATTGATTTATTAATCATTGGCTATTGCATGTCAAACATTTGGAAAATTGTGACACATAGTCAGGTGTGAGCCAGCCTTAAACTGGTTTTGAACCATGGTCTTCAGTCTGAAGTTCCATTGTCCTACACTTGACCACAAAGGTTCACATTAAAAACCATTAATTAAGCTTTCAGTACAACTGAACACCACTAACAAATTAATTTTTAAACTTACTTAGACCATTTCTTATCTCCCTTTTCCTTTTTCTCCACCAAGTATCCTTTGATTGGGGAGCCACCATCACGCTTTGGAGCTGACCAGCTAAGTGTGATGGAATCCTCTGTTGTGCCAATACTTTTTGGAATTCCTGGTGCCCCTGGTGCATCTGCAGGCAAGAACAAAATAGCAAAAATTAATGTTGACCAAAATTGAAAAAAAATGTGAATCAACATCTTGAAACTTTTTTCTTTATATGGAAAAATCTTCAACTCAGCAGAATGATCTGCACCATCCATTGGCTATCTGAATTAAAAATGGGAGGAACAAGTGAAAGCAAAGTGAAAGTGAAAGTTGAAAGTGAAAGCAGTATTTGATTACTGACATCTAAACATGCTGAAAACAAACAGCCATTAGTTTTCATACATATGGTAATCATGATACATGGTCAAGAGAATATGAGACAAAATATCCTCTATGCTCCTCTGACTGGAAACTCAAACATTTATTATACAATTTAGTTTAACAAATTATAATTAAAAACAAAAATCCTAAACAGTTAAATATTGCTAACAGCAACAAACACAACAGAAATTTAAAAAAAATAAAAGCAAATGCAAATACTACCTACCGTAAGGAAGTTTGGACAAAATGGCTTCTTCTGCTTCCAAGGCGTCACTGATACCTTGTCCATTTTCAGCCATAATTCGAAATTCATATTTGCATCCAGGTTCGAGGTTGCGCACTGTACATGTTGGCTTGGAGACAAAACTGCTGACCTTCTGCCAGCGATTGGTTCCTTCTTTTTTCTTCTCTACAATGTAGTTTCCAATTGGCTCTCCTCCGTCATCTGCAGGAGGCTTCCAGTGAAGAGTCATCGACTCACCATCCATATCGGAGGTTGTGATTGGTCCTCCAGGTGGCAGAGGTTTATCTGAAATTAAAATAATAATAAGTAAAGAAGACATCTTCACTCATTTTTAAATTCCATGGTATTAAATATCTTCCACAATCAAGTTAGTTGTAATATGACATACTATTAAAATTGGACTGACTCATTTTTTATTCTTTAATTTTATTATAAATAATAATAAATTTCAATTCAAAACAAAAAAAAGCTTTGAGATTAATATTGAAAGGTGCCCTTATAACCAAATTTTGTTGACCTAGTACTTATAATTCATAAAACACAACAAAACACAAACATTTGATATAAACCTAAATTCAAAAGTCAACACTATTGCATATGTTATAAATTTAACACCTACATCTCACTTTCTACAACTTCCATGAAATAACACAATAGAATTTATCTACAAAACTGTTATAAACATTATAAAAAACCAAGTTCTTCATATCAAAATGTATTCAGCATAACAGAATATTCATTTAGAATTTATTTTTTGATTTGATAGCTATTCCGTTGCTGAAATAGAAAGGGAGAAAAATCAAACCTAATTACTGACCCAAAACATTAACATTGACACTGCCAACATCCTGTCCTGAGGGATTCTTCATTGTCAGTGTATAGCGACCAGCATCCTCTCGCTTAGCCTTGGCTACAGCCAAAATAGCAGTTGTGTCTTCAAGCTGAAAACAAAAATTATATATTTCTAAAACATGAAAAAAATATATAATTTATTTTTTATAAAAACCCAACTCCAACAATATTTAATACAAAAAAAGCATAAATAAACTGTTATTCATAGTAAATATAATAATTTTTGTGTTTTAATTAAAAGACTTCATAGAACTACTTTTGACATCCAATAGCTAAGGATAAGATAAAAATCAATGTGCTCTTAAGGCATCGTTAAATAAAACAAACTTTTTTTTCACTATTCAGACTAATGCTTGCCTTTATTTATTTTTTATATGAATTAAGTTTTTAAACTTAAGAATTCTTATTTTAACTAAATGATTATTTAACACATGGAACAATTCTTTATTAAAAAATTAAACAGGACCTTCCAAAAAAGCAACCAAATAAAACTGCCCCCCAAAAAGATAAAATAATGACATTGGCATTAAGTTTTCACCTTGGTTGTGACTCTTGGAGATTCATCTATGTTGTCATCTCCAAGACTCCAGGTGGCCTTGGGTTTGGGTGTAGCAACATAAGGAACTATGATCTGGAATTCCTGCCCAGCTTTGACTGTGATATCTTTCACTTTAGACATTTCCATCTTAGGTTTTTCTGTTAACAAAAAAACACACACCCCAATACTATTAATAGACATGACAAAAATTAAATACATCACACAGTACACAGAACAGAAAGTTACTAGTGATAAAACAGCTGTGATATTATGCAATCAAAACTATGAAAATATACTTCTGTTTTAACTCATATTAATATATTATTTTACTTTCTATGGATATTTGTCAGAATTTTATCATAATATTCAAAATGATTAATGAAAAATTTGAAATTGATACTATAAAAAAAAATGTCCTATTCTAAAAAGTTTATAAAATTTTCATCATATCAATAAGTCCATTTTCAGTTTGCCAGATGTAGGTCAGAATACACTTATCTTTCACAAATACCTGATATCCATCTAAGATTTGCTTATAATACATCAAATGGTTGTAAATGTGATAACAGCTTTGTCACTGAGATATTATTAAAGAATGGATCACTATTATTAACATCATTTATGAAAAAAAAAATTAATAAAAATTTAAAAATAAACTTTTTTCAGGGAAAACAATGAAAAATATTAGGTACAGTCAAATATAATCTTTTTAGAAATTGTAAATGTAATAAAAGGTAAAGCTTGGTCCATTTTCTAGGTAGTTGTGGGTGTCTAGAAACACAAATATATGTTTTGTTTAGTACTTACCTGGTTGATCTTCAACTTTGATGGTTTTGGTTGGTTTGCTTGGTTCACCAAGCCCAGCCGCATTCACTGCTCTCACTCGGAACTGGTACTCATCACCCTGAACCAGGTTAGGCACCGTGCCTGATGTCTGGTTAACTGGTAAAGATAAGCATTCCATCCAGTCCTCTCCTGCCTTCTTCTTCTCAATAACATAACCAGTTAGCTTAGAGCCTCCATCACTCTTTGGTTTGTCCCATGATAAAGCTACAGAGTTCTTCGTGATCTTGTCCACATTTGGTTGGTTTGGAGAACCTGCTGGGACTAAATACAGAAAAGAAAACAAGGAAAATTCTGCAGAATCTGTTTAGTCCAAAGGTTTTCAGTTTTTTTTATCATGGATCTGCCAACTTGCATTGTAGAAGAAATGAAATAAACCTAAATTCCCTTTTTGTCTGTTTTTATTAAAAAAATTCTGCTGATATTTGCAGGATAAATTATTTTTTAAATGAAAAATCTGAAACTCAGGAATTTACCTATTCTCTCAAATACTATGTAAGGAAAAAAAGAAACATTTTGCTGATGTCTAGAAATGAAATTAGTCAATGATTTTCTGCAGGTCAAAACAAATCATAATAAAAACATTTTTATTCCATCTAGTGACTAAGAACTTCAAAAAATATATATTTTTTAAATGTGGCCTTGTTATTCATTGAAACCAATATTTTATGGATAAATCAATGCTAATAAAAGATACCTATAAAATAATTAGCTGGTGTTTTGGGATCATCAACACTAAATTTTAAGAATAAACACTGAATTAAGTAAGCATAAAAAATAATTTTATAAAATATATTTTATGATACTGAAACTATCAAATGGAAAAACCCTTGACTTGGGAAAAAATATATAATAAGTTGATTCAACTCATATATTTTAAAATAATTACTTTAAAAAAAAATCTCAATATTGTGACTGAGAATTAAGCAACTAAGAAATTCAGTGATGTCAATTATGTGAAAATACAGTGTAGTATGAGTTGACTGATACTTACAAATGGGATCCTTCACAGTGTGAGTTGGAGTTACTTTGCTCGGTTTGCCAGGACCAGACTCGTTGATGGCAGATACTCTGAATTCAACTTGAGTTCCTTCTTGCAAGTTGAGTACAGTGAAGCTTGTATCTGGAACTGGGTAGATACTTGCCTTTGTCCAGTCCTTTCCTGGCGCTCGCTTTTCAACCAAGTAACCTACAAGTGCATCAGTAGTTATATCTCAACATCATGTGGGGCATCAGTAGTTATAATAAAGTCAGTCATAGAGATATGGACAAATAGACTTTTAAACTCAAAATACATTAATATTTCTCATTTGAGATAGCAGTGCAAAAAATTGTATACCAATGGTTTTGAAATATGGTACCTTGTTAGTGGAAAGAAAGAGTAATTATGTGATAATAACATTGCTCAAAATGTCTGATTTCCAATGAGCCATATGTATGATTATATAATCAGTTTTTACAATGATTCATGAGTATAGGACCTCATCATTTTGCCTATCTATTCTCTGAACTCAGTTTTCTGCAGAGATATAGTTTTCATCATAATAACAGTTATATATCATTACATAGCGAATGCTATAATTTACCTGTGACTGGGTTTCCTCCATCAGATAATGGTGGCTTCCACTGCAGAGAGCAGGAGAACCGGTCAAACTTCTCAATCTCAACATCACGTGGTGCATCAGGTGCATCTAAAACAATTCATTAATAAAATAAGACATCTAAATCTCAACATCACTTGAAACATATTTTAATATGCAGGAAAATATTTAAATTGTTCAACATTCTTGTTATGAATATGTTTTATTCACAATTTATAGCAAAAATAATTCCTTGGAATTAACTGAAAAATAACCCAAGTAAAAACATGTTCTTCTGCAACTCTGGTCTTTTGAAATGTCAATAAACCTGTAACTGATGACTAAGTCTGGTTTGATAATTTGCTTCATCCTAAGAACAATTAGCTATTACATAGCTCTTGTTGAGCCAAATTTAGCAATGAATTTAAGTTAGAATTTGACTTAAGTCTATGATTTTGACATAAGTATCACCAAAAAACACAGGCATATTTATCTGTCTAAGATCTTTCATATATAGGGCTAAGTTTTTTTTATGGAACTTAAGTCAAAATCATATAAATATGTTTTTTTAAATCTGACTTAAATCTAATTCTTACTTAAATTCCTTGATAAATGCAGCCCAGTCTTTAAGTCAGTAAGTCTGTAAGACCAGTGAAAACTCACCAAATGGATTCTTGGCCAACACCTTAGAGCCAACAAGAGGTTCACCAGTGCCATAAATATTTTCCGCCTTCACACGGAACTGATATGTCTTGCCATTCTGGAGACCCTTTACAGTGTGTGAGGTACCTGATGGCATACCAGGCACCTTCTCCCAGAACGTGGAGCCTTCCTCGCATTTCTCAATAACATAACCTGCAAAACAAAATAACACACATTGGTAATTTTTGATAAAATAAAAGCAGATTGAATAAATTTCTTTATACACTTTATAGAATCAATAATAATTATGCATTTTATACCTCACCCCTGCATTCACAGGCTTAAAATGTTGATTTAGGGTAAGATTCAGAACAACATTTTGATGTAAAGTAAAGTTTGCTTTGTTTAACAACGCCTATAGAGCACATTGATTTTTATCTCATCATCGGCTATTGAACATCAATCATATGGTCATTCTGATATATGTATTTTGGAGGAAACCTGCTGCTGTCACATATGCTACACTTTCCTATAAGCAGCAAGGAGTCTTTTATATGCTCATTCCCACCGACAGGACAGCACATACCAAGGCTTTTGATGACCCAGTTGTCAGAAAATAGCCCAAACAGCAAATGGTCCACTGAGAAGGATTGATCTAACAACCGACCAGTTCAGACAGGCTACTGTTTGAGCTACATCCCACTCCCAACATTTTGATGATTAATATAAATTTGTATGCTGGCAGTGAACTCCCTCCACCCCCATACGGTTTGTATGAACTGGAAAATGTCAAACATTTTCAATGACACCCACAAGGGCGTTGGAACGAAATTCATATTGGGGAGGCTGCTCCCATTTCTGAACATCAGAATTTGCCAGTGAATAATTTAACAATGAATAAGAACATACTCCAATGCCCCGGCCTCTAAATAACTGTTCTCTAACCTGTGACCTCTGCACCTCCATTATCTTCTGGTTCTTTCCAGGAGAGCTTTGCCGTCTCTGCTGTCACATCAGATACTGTGAGTGGACCTTCAGGAGCACCAGGTTTGTCTGAAAATCAAATTACTGTCAGTCAAATTTCAATATTTGGATTTCAACATAAAAAAAATCATCATTAGTTTTGTTGTATAATAATAGTAGTCGTGACAATGGACCTAGCTGTCAACCACAAACAACTGGTCAAATCTTTTAAATATTTCAAAATTAATTTTAAAAAATGTCATGCATTTGATTAATCATGTTCTGGAGTGAAGATATTTTATTATTTTTAAGACAGACCATCATTCCATTAAAAAAAGTATGAAAAGATTATATTCATTCAAAACTGATTCAATCATTTAGTACTTTTAAAAGCATACATTGCCTGTAACTCCTTCCCTCATTCCTCCATACATATAATTTGTGTGTTTGTGAAAAGATGAAAAAATATAGATTAATAGATAACAGTTTTGTTAAATATAACTCAAAAATAGATACTCTTTAGTCATTGCTATTTAGTATACTTCTATCTGAACAACTAACTATTTGTAATTCTCTCTGCTCAACAATACAAGACAGAAAGAAAAGACAGTAAAGTTTGTTTTATTTAATTACACCTCTTGAGCACATTGCTTTTTATCTTATCTTCAGCTATTGGATGCCAATCATATAGTCATACTGACATATTTACTTAGAGGAAACCTGCTGCTGCCACATAGGCTACTCTTTCCGATAAGCAGCAATGTGTCTTTTATATGTACCATCCCACAGACAGGACAACACATACCATGGCATTTGATGAACCAGGTGTTGACCACTGATTGGAATGTAAAATAGCCCAAACTACAAATGGATGCACTGAGAAGGATTGATCCGATGACTGACCAGTTCACAGGTCAACACGCTCCCCACAGAAAGAAAAGAGAGAGAATTATTAAAGATGTTAATGAGAAATATCACTCACCTAGAACAACTACTTGAATTTCGGCTGAATTTTCACCATGTTCATTAGCCACCTTGATTGTGTACTTGCCAGTGTCACCTCGTTCAGATCTAGGAATGTAAAGTTTGGCATCCGTTTCTCCACTGGTCATTTGTGCCTTTATATAATAATAAAAATTAAACATTATCTTTAAAAATTACAAAAATTATATCTGATATTTAACACACAATAAATTAATTAAAAAGATAAGTTTGGCCAATGATGATATAAAGAATTTTTGAGAAGATTTATTTTTTTCAAAAACCCGGATTCAAAACATGGATAAAATAAATAAATAAATACATTTTATGCTTGATGTAAAGTAATAATATATAATATATCCATTTTGGGATAAACATAAATTTACATTAATACATACCCTAGGATGCGGCCTTGCACAAATCATCAGATATAGAATTTATTTATTTATTTCCATTTATCCAACTGAAAAGTGTGTAAAATGACTGTACAGCATGAAAATCTCAAATAAAGAATTTACTTTCATACATACCCTAGTTCCTACTGGCTTGCCATTCCTAGACCATTCAACAGTTGGTTGTGGAGCTCCACAAATTCCAAGTTCAATGTTCAGTGGTTCTCCAGCTCTCACTCGAATCTCCTTAGCACCAAACAGATTGTCTAAGCTCACCTTAGGTGCCTCTGAAATTAGTAGGATTTTGACTTCATTTACTAATAGTAAAAAACCAATGGAATCATTATTTTATAAAGACTTAATTATATTTAGCTAGCACTCAGTTACAGTTTAATTCCTAATGCTTGGTCCTCACCCCAAAAGTGCAACCCAGACAATTACAATTAAAATGATATTGGTATCCTGGATCAGTAGGTATGTTCCAGTCTTTCATTAATTAGTCAAACTATTTTAAAATGCTGACAATCAGACTAACATGTATTTGTTGTTGAGGATAGGTTTGGATGTGCTTTTACAAAGGCACTAATAACTTTTCTAGGCTACCCCTAGGCTAATGGAAATATTTCTCTATTTCAAACCATAAACTGACTTAACTGACTTTCATTGTCTTAATTGGTTGAATAATTGTGTTTTAATGGTTCAACTATTTGAAGCATTAGTTTTCATTGGTTCACTCATTTGAATCCTAACCTTTGACTAGCAAAGCTGTTTGAATCCTTACCTTTCATTGGTTTAGCAACTGCTACCTTGGATGGAAGACTGGGATCAGAAGAACCAGCCTCATTGTTGGCAACGATTCTGTATTGGTATTCGTTGCCATCCTTCACCTTGTCATCCTTGTAAGTCAATCCCTGCATACAAACAGTATGTTAAACATGGTGCCATCAGCATATCTGTGACTATTATAAACATATTAAATATTATTTGTTCTTTGAAAGGGCAGTTCTTTCCTCTCATTGGTGTAACGTTCTGGAACAGCAGGCTCACAAACAATTGTTTAATATTCAAACAGAAAAATTCAGTCAAACTAAATAATGCAAATAAACAAACTTAAAATTTGTCTTCATTCTGTTAAACCAATAACCAAACATATTTAAACCAATATCCCTAGGATTAAAAAAGTTAAAATTGATATACTGAAATATTATAAAAATTATATTATAGTGGTTTGAAATTTAAAAAATATTCTGCTTACAAAAAATCTAGAGTTTACCAATAATATTTTACTAAAACCTATAGATTTATATATGTGTCAGTTGAAAACCTGACATAATGTGCATAAAAATCTATTTACTTACAGAAACAGGAGCTTTATTAATTTTAACCCAGCGTGTGCCCTTGGCATCTTTTCTTTCAACATCATAATTCTCAATAGGTGCTCCACCATCATCCTCGGGTGGTTCCCACTTGAGATCAATATGTGTTCTGTTTGTGTCTATAATTTGAGGCTGGCTTGGTGGAGTGGGCTCATCTGTGAAACAAAACACAATAAAAGTAAGACTCCAATCTAGCTTTTGACATTTACATACCAAGTCAGTAAAAAAAAAATCTTAAAAAACAGTTCTTAATTTTACAAATTTTCATACCCTTTCCAGAAAATTCTAAATATCTCACACTAGGAAATGATTGTTTGGTATTCCTGAGTTTATTATTTGATCATACAAAAAGAAACAAATTATGTTCAATGTAATTAAGAGACATGGAATATCTTTAGCAGGCATACCCATTCTCTTCCTTTCATCGTCAATACATATGGGATTAACTTTTTGTTAATACCTCAATTAAAAAAGGCACCTTTCTTTAAAGAGATATATGTCTCCAAAACACTTAATTTAGTCAAATCAATTGTAGTACTTGCAGTAGTGGATTCAGAGGGAGTCCAGGGGTTCTTTTCTTAGGATTTAGTTTTTTCCAAATTTTCTGGGTGGAAGGATGTCAAAATTAACCATTTTTTCCCTAGTCCTATTTATCCATCACATTTGGACACTTGCCCCCTTTCAGAAATCCTGCATCTGCTTCTGACTTGTCTTAAGAGGTCAATTTATTTAACTTTTCAGGTATAGCTATATATAAAGATGAAAATGTGAAAAACCAGATCATTAAAAAATCATAGAGGAACTATTTCCTACCAAATGGATTTTTGGCTGTATACGGTTTCTCTGTCTCGAGAGGTTCACTGTCACCATTCTTATTCTGTGCAATTACACGGAACTTGTACTCATTGCCCTCTGTAAGCTTTGGCACAACACATTTATTTCCTTGAACCTCAGCAACTTTCTCCCATCGACCTTTCTTCACGTCGAACTTTTCAACACGATATCCACTATAAAAGGAAAATGATATCTAATTTGAAAGATTAACTATTATTAAATCCATATTACTCCACAAGACAAAAATTTAAGGGATATTTTGGAATAATCAAAACAGTTATGATACAATGTGTTTGTGAAAGGAAAGTATATATCCTGCCCTTTACATAAATATATATTTTTTTTTCAAAAGAAATTATTCTGTATATTTTGTTTTATTATCCACAATAAATTATCAACTATATAATAAGGAATACAAAATATATGTTTATTATGTATCACTTAGTATTTTAATTTTAGTGATAAATCTTTTATCTGGAAAAAAAGTATTTATTAATTAGAATTGAAAACCTACGTTAGATCATTTCCACCATCATCTTCTGGTGCTTTCCATTTCAAAGTCATACTGTCCTTGCAAATGTCCTTGACCTCAAGTGGACCAACTGGGCGACATGGAGGTCCTGAAGAGTAAAAGGTCAAAACAATGAAAAAAAATGAAGTGTAACTTATTGTAATAACAAAATACAAACTTTTTCAATTTGTGGCCCAAAATAAACATATACTACATTTTTTATTGGAATATAAAATTTATACAGTCAATTATACACTAACAGTTATAATAGAATTATGTTATTTACCAGTAAACATTCATCCATTTATATATTAAGATACTACCCATTAGAATTAAGGAACAATTAATAACAGGATTCTTATTTAAGATGAGAGCTAAATTATCCTAACTGTAAAGTTCAAATACTTTTAGGCCTACTATCTAATACACGTTAGCAATATGTTGCATTTATGCACATATACCTGTATCTTTATCAACAATCATCATTTCACATTCTGGAGAAATGAAAAAACAACAACAAAAAACAGTCATCAACTCATCATCACATATAAGCATACTAGATATCAAAATTGCTTTAATATATATAAATGTATATTTTTGTTGTTATTGTCAACATCCCATCGTGATTGACTCCTGCTTTTAAACAGTCTATATTGCCACTGTGAAATGTTTATTTAAAAAACATATACTTGCCTAAAATGACAACATCTATCATCTCTGAATCTTCCCCATGTTTGTTAGAAATGCTGATTGTGTACTGTCCAGTATCCTTGCGAGTTGCTTTGGGGAAGGTGACCGTTGACTTCTTTGGCTCAGTCTTTACAGTGACATTATCAGCTGATTTGACTTCTATATCCTCCCCTTGCTAAAACAAATAACAAACATCAAATAAACACATTGTTAAATGAATTATTATTTTCAGTATGTATTACATTAGAACTTGTTGAATAAAACAATGCTTTTTGCTAAAATGGGGCTTAAAATTTGCAAACTTAAGATAATATCAATTTTAGTTTTTTAATTTACTTATATGACAATAAATGTTAATACTTATTCACTATTAACTGCACACTTGGTTTTTATCATAGTGTAAATATATTATTAAATGACAGTAGTTTAAAACCTCTGTAATGGAGAGGATAAAAATTAAAATATCTGACAGATCAATAAAATTCAAGTTAGTTATTCAGAAATATGAAAACTCACACAATATCAATTAATTACTTTAGTGTAAAGAGGTAGTTTTTTTTAGAGAAATTCACTCATCAAATAGTCAACTTAATACACAAGTGATTTTTAATTCTATTATAATTAATATTAATACATAAAGGTGATTGGGGTCACAATGTCTATCTGTTGGTGACACAAGATACACTCAACAGTTACATATATAGACATTTTGTTTTCTATAACTACATCTAACTAACATATTAACACATTATGTTCTTTGTCAATAACACAATGATACATCCAACAGTAACATTAGACATTGCTGGGTTTTTTCTGTTGGCAACACAATGATACATCTAACAGATGCATATTTAGACATTTTGTTTTCTACTGCTAAATCTAACTAACATATTAACACATTATGTTCTTTGTCAATAACATAATGATACATCCAACAGTAACATAAGACATTGCTGGGGGTTTTCTGTTGGCAACACAATGATACATCTAACAGATGCATATTTAGACATTTTGTTCTCTACTACTACATCTAACTAACATATTAACACATTATGTTCTTTGTCAGTAACATAACAATACATCCAACAGTAACATAGTAAGAAAGTGTTTTTTTACTGTTGGCAACATATTACTACATCTGATATTAACATATTGTGTTCACTGTTGGAAACACAATGATACAACCAACAGAAACATATTAAGACACTGTTCTCTGTTGGAGAGACAATGATACATCATTAACAGAAACATATTAAGACATTACTTTCTCTAAAGAAACATATTCATACATCCAATAGTAACATATTAAAACATTGTTTTATCTGTTTGCAACACAGTAAGACATCTAATTAACATACTAAGACATTTGTTTCTGTTGGCAACACAATTATACACCTAACAGTAAGATACTAAGTTAAAGACATCGATACATCCAACAGTAACATTTTAACACTGTTTTCACTGTTGGTAATACATTGATACATCTAAAAGTAACATATGTTAAATTAATTAAAACAAATCTTTAAATGTATGAATGCCTATAAACCAAAACAAGTGTACTGGCTGCTGGGGATGAAAAGGTCAAGTGAAACTATTATTTTTAAACATTTAAACTGATTACAATTTTGTAAAATGCATATTTTATAATGTTCTGTTATAAAAAGAATAATACTTTTGTTTTTCCTTTGACTTTTTTTTAGTCTTCTTTCACTAGCCTAAATAAAATGTTCCATAGATAATTTGCTGATAATAAATTGAACCTTTTAGTATCCAAAATAAATTCGACATTCTTTGTTAAAATCTTTTTTATCAAATGTTTTAATTGAGACACAATGAGTATTCAACGTTAAATATGTATAGAAATACATCAGATGAATGAATTTAAGTTGGCAACATCAACATTAAAAAAAAATATGGGTCTAAATTATTCACTGAAAGAAATAAAAAATATTGTTTAAAGCTGATACCATACAATGATGAATTTACTCATGTGTATTAAATATGACAAAACATTAAATGTGAAACAAATTTTTAAAATTAAAAGCCAAACTGACAGCTGTTGTAAACAAATGGATATAAGATAAAAGACATGAACTCATGGAAATAGAAACATGAAAACATGGAAATAGAAACATGAAAACATGGAAATAGAAACATGAAAACATGGAAAGCAGTGGTTCTGGGAGTCTTTGAATAACTTACCGCAGCCTTCGGTCCAATAACCTGAAATTATATCAAGCTATCTACTCATACGCTACCAAAGCATCTCAAACAATAATTAAATATAATATACCTTCATTTTTCATGCCATAGAATATAATAAAATACTTTAAAATATTTTACTGATCTAGTAAAAACTGGTGCTGTTTTAAATTTGGTTTACTGACATTTTGATTATTTAATCATCTAGTAAAAATAAATATAGTAAAAATAATTTAATGGTATTTAGATCCAATTAAAAGAAATTATTAAAATTATTTTGAATTAAAGATAACCTTTTTAAAATGATGAAAATACTTCTGAAAAAATCCCAGAGTGAGATGTGAATTTGTTTTTTAAATTTAAAGAATTATTTGTTTGAAAAGATGAGTGAATTATCTAGATATGAATTTCAATAAACATTTTTGAACCAACAAAAAAGATATCAGTAATTTTCAACAACTTTTCTTTGTGTTACATATGGCATTAACATGAAAGTATACTATTTATCACAAAAATGTAAATAACATAAAAGGTGTACAATAGGCATGAAAGAAAAACAAACTAAAGAACTACAAAAGAGTTAATTCTACAATTACAGACATTTTCTAACACTAACTAAACAAATTAATATTAAATAAAAAATATTTCACCTCATAAATATTTAAATTATATTACAAACTTGAATTAATTAAAATAGTTTTATGTTAATGAATCGAAAAATAATTTTTTTTTCAAATATTAATGAAAATGTTTTTATTTACCAAATACAGAAATATTTAATATTAAATAAAATCTGAATATCTATATAAAAAATATGTTTAGTTCTAGTACATTTTAATTTACTGAGATGGTCTAAAAGTAAAAAGCTATAGTGTTAAGACAAACACTATTGCTAGTCACAGCAACATAATTTCCTATATATGAATAAAACAAATAAAACTTACTTTAATAGAACAAAATGACTACAAAAAAGGAAATTTAGTAAACCACTATTTCTACAGTATATTAGAAAATAAAAGATCAAAAATTTTGTGTTAAATACACTACAATAAATAAATATATAGTGAGTAACAATGTATTAATGTCATGACAGCATGCTTTTTTAACTAAAGATTTAATTACCATTTAAAAATATACACTAACACTGTAGGGGTATGTAATGGGATGGGGTCAGTATGGGGTACTTTAAATAAATAAATTTTATAATTTTAAAGCCTTTATAATTTCTAAATAATTAAAAACTGCTGCACCATCTGAGGACGCTGCTATATGCAATGATCCAAGGTGTTCTATTAGGTTAAGATCATTGTTGATTATTGTATTTCTGTGATATCTACATGTATAAGACTTCTTAAAGTTTGAAGGGAGCGGCATCTAGCTCAAATGTAAACCAGTCAGTCATCGGATCGATCCTTCTCAGTGGACCCATATGCAGTTTGGGCTATTTTCCGTTCCAATAAGTGGTCCACAACTGGTTTATCAAAGGTCGTGGTATGTGCTGTCCTGTCTGTGGGACGGTGCATATAAAAGATCCCT
>JAULBS010090178.1:0-17538 GCA_032355785.1 Symmetromphalus regularis | reverse complement strand
TTCTAAGTCGGGCTAGTGAATTTTGAAAATCACTGATCCCATGGCTAGTGGATTTAAAAAAAAATCTAGAAGCCCTGCTAAATTAATGTGAGTGACGGTGGTCAGACTAAAATATAACATAAAATTAATACTCTTTGGTATAGTAGTTTTCAAACAACACATGTTTATCTCTGCCTAATCCGGATTATGTCTAAACCAGACTCCGGATCAAAAATCAAGAACCGTTCATGTATTCTCACTACACTGGATTGGGATTTGACTGAATGACAGGCTGCTTAATTAGTTGAACAATGATCATCAATTGCCAAGTAATCAGGACACTATTGCAAGATCAAATACAAAATGTAATCACACTTAATCACACTTGTCTGAAGTACACTCTCATTGCAGTAGGCCGTTAGATTAATATTAATGCGTGTGTTGATATCTAACTGATTTAATTCTTACAAATTCGGCGAGTTATACTTGTCAAGCTAACGGATATATAAATGTGTGCGAATCGCCTTTATGTTTGTGTTGTCTTTTTACATGTTAGAGGCATAGCAGTTTAAGTATACTTTTATTACTATGAAATAATCAATTGCAAGTCTGGCTTGTATGACTGTGTTTCTCTAAACATCCCTGGGTTCAAATGTCATTGCTGATAGAGTTGTCGATCATTGAAGAACCATAACTCTGGATGAACTCTGTCTAAACCAGTACTAAGTGAGTCTAGTTTAGACACAGTCCACTATACATATATATTTCCCCAAAATGTCACTTAATTTACAGGTCAACCTATGTACAGAAACAAGAGAAAATGGCAAACAATGAGAAATTCAGCTACCTGTTGAACAAAGCTGGTGATGTGGCTGCTCTGTCTTTGAGACCTTCTGATGAAGGATTCATTGTGAAGACCACATGCAGGTTCTTCATCACCTGCTGTGTGAACCATTTGTACAACTCCTCTCCTGAGTCGAGCATCAAGCCCTCTCTCTGAGCTCCCTCTTTACACTGGGTCATCAGCGTTGTGTATTCGTCACTCTCAAACAGTCCTGGAACCTCACCATTGGCAAGCAAAGTATTCATTCGCTCAAGGAAACTAGAATCCAACACATTTGACTCGTCCATGATGAAACACATTTTCTCATCCTGCAAGAACAAACATTTGTAATAATACCCATGTTAACCCAATTGTTATTTCACTCATCTCAACCTATGTATCAAGGTAGGTATCTTTCTTAATATTGGTTAATAAATACGCAAATCTGGGGTTAAAGATCATCCCTCTTTTCCAACCAATTTTAATTTTTCCAAAGTTATAATTTGATTGCATCTTATTTTTGATGCACCTTTTCAATTAAAAAACAAATCTTAAAACAATCTTTAGTCACCTCTTTTAAAATTACTTATTCTGCTTGTTAATATTAGTAAAACAAAATAACTTGCGCATAAGACACTGAATCATTATTTCACAGTGGTATATTACACAGAGTCATATCAATGAGTATCATTTAATATATGTTCATAGTACGAAATTAACAGAGGAAAACCAGCCTCAGCCTGTCATTTTACAAAAAAAATAAAAAAATTGCAAAATCTACAGAGGGCTGAGTAACTTCCAATTAAATCTTACATAAACTCATTCTGGGCTGGTTAGAAAACAATTTTATTTTGTACTCTAATGTCGACTACAGCCATTATAAACACAAAAGCTATGAGAATTTTCTGATTAAAGTAACTGATATAAATATGTGTAGATGGGAACCTTGCAGCCGGATCTTCGCAGAACTATTCTCAAATCCTCATCAAAATCAGCTGCAGTGTATTTATTATGCACTTTTATCTGATACACTGTCAAGCCATTCATCCAGGCAACAAATCTCGATAGAGTTGTCTTCCCTGCTCCGCTGACACCAATGAGCAACAAATGTCCCTGTGGCTGGCGGAATATTCTATCAATTCTCAACACATGATCCAACACTTCATCAAACAACACCAACGGAACATCAAGCTCTTCTTCATAAAACACCTGTGAGGTAAACACGTTTTTATTAATCTTACAATATGAATGACTGAATGTTTAACTACTCCTAAATACAAACAAAACACAGGTGGCCATGAGGTTAAGATAGCAGACTGTCAAATGCCATGCTAATCAATGTAACAGGTTCAAATCTCACTTCACACACAAGGGGTCAAATTCCATGATGGCACCATTACTTTTGATGTCATGGCACATAAAGAACTTATGAAGCTCCAACTGTGGCCCTAGTGTCCTATACCAATGCTATGATTTCATGGTCCCACAAACAACAAATTTAAAGTTCTGGTAGACATCTTGTTTTAATGCTGAATATCATTCATTGGAATGAGATGACTAAAAAACAGTAACTACATAAATTTAATCAAAATGCTAAAATAGTTAACTTTTTGATGGAATTTAAATGAAACATCCTTTCTGACATGAAAAATACATTAAAACTCCCCAAAACATATATATTTTAAGAAATTAAATGTTTTAATTTTATAATATATGAATGAATCACCTTCAGTCTGGCTTTTGTGTACTCTCTGAGCTCCTCTCTGTCTACTGGGATGTAATCCTTAGACAGCCAGTTACTGAACAGTATGGGTCGCATCAGAGCTTCGTCACGATTGATGTTGGGAAAGTGCTTCAGTGCTACAGTATCCACATTCTGATCTGTCCACAGTCTTTCTTCATTTTCAATAAGTCTGAATGAAAACAATATTTATAGTTATATGTATTTAGACACTTTGCTGCTTCAGAATCAAAAGGGTGTCAGTTGAGATAGTAGAAAATGGAAAAAAGGACCAAAAACTATTTATCATCTAGACTTCAATTTTATGTGGAATATCTTTTGATTTTAAGATAAATGTGGGATAGCTTCAGAAACCTACATACACCCTCATGTGCATTCAGTGATACCATTAAGTGTCAAATGGAGACGTACACCCTTTTGGTTCTGAAGCAGCAACTTGTTCTTCACAAATTCGTTCTTCACAAATTCACAATAGTATTAAATACTAAAAATATGACTGCGATCAAATATATATCTTTAATAACAGATGCTAGAGAACTATTTGCAATAAACATTATCCTGTCACAGTAGAACCTGCCAAATTCAGACAATGAGTAAACTTGCTTCCTATTAACACCAAACACAAATTTACTTTATTCCATACAGGTCTGAACACGAGGAAAACAGATGTTCTCTATACAGTTCCCAAAATTTATGCAGCTCTGGCAGGTTCCGCTGCATAATGATGGATATTAAACATATTGCACTACTGTTACAATTTAAATTGTGATTTACCTGTCTTGAAATAATCTCAGTGCTTCATGAGCAAAGATCCTAACCAGTCCTTCCACACTGAGTGTTTCAAGAGGTCGCAGTGCTTCACAGATACCACGAACCCATCGGGTCATCTCACGAGGGCTGTACACATAGTGAGGCTGCATGTCTTGGGTGAAACGTTCCTTAATATAGCATAAAGCAGACAGATTAACGTTAACACCTAAATTACATACAAATTAAAAAATGACTCAACTTTGAATCTCATTTACAAAAAATAGCCACCAGAAAGTGGGTGATTCCCATCTGTGAAATACTGATGGTACAAATACACAAACCTTTTTTGAGATAATAAATTTAATAAATTACTACTAGGGATACATAATTAAAGTTTGTAATTAATTATTGTAATTATAGAATAAACAAGATGCTTCATGCAGAAATAAGTAACAGGGAGATCATATAAGAAAACCTATAAATTTAAAAACAAAAAAATCTAATTAATACATATGAAAACCCCCCAAAAAACATGCAAGAAATATTAAAACAGCAAAATTTATAAATAAAAGAATCTTGGTAGGACATTTAACAATTAAAAATAAACAATGTTTTATTAATATTTATTTATAACATACCTGAGATTTTATGTAGAATTCAACCATAGCGTTTGTCAGTGGGTCAGCATATGGTTTGAGACAGGGAACGAGGCGCAGCATAGCACGATTAAATGTTCCATAAATCTGTTTCAAGGATGTCTCTCCAGGGTAATCCACGTAAACAACCGGAACATGTCGCAGGAATCTAAAATTCATAATGATGAGAGCAATTAATACATCTGCACTACAGATATAAATAGAAGTTGATATTTATAGAACTTTTACCTGAGATGATAGAAGCTGTGGTTGAATTTCATGATGGCACCATAGCACTTATGTTTTTACCAAATTGACATCATCTGGTCATGGAACAAAGAGATTTAATATTTTTGTCACTGATAAAAGGAAAATATTCATTATAATTACCTATGTGAAAGAGGTTTCCTGCCAGGGTCAGTGGGTGGGTTACATGCTCCAACAAACTGAATTCTTTCAAACTTCACAAAAGCCTGATCAGAAGTTCGGTAGAAGCCTCCATGCTCCATGATCTGCCTCAAGAATGAAATGACACGCTGGGTTCCTGTAAAATAAAACAAATATAAATAAATGAAAAAAAGTGTCTAAATGATAAATGATTATGTACTTGTAGCAATAAGGTACATAGAAAACTGACTTTTCCATTTTTACTAAAATAAGTGCTTACATGGCCTTTTACAAACTGCTTAAACATTGGCCAAATCCAGGTACAAATAAAGAAAAAAACAGGAACATTTATTTAATAACACTCCAGCATTTAATCAATGGTTGCTATGCATTAAACATACTGTATATCCGACATAAAATCTACAAGAAAAATCAACTATACCTAATAAATATCACATTGTATTATTTTCACAGTGGACAAAACAATAATTTATTTCAGTCTCTGCATAAAAAGTTTAATACTGATGAAAATTCTAACACCATCCTACTCACTTATCAGAATTCTTTTAAACTTGTTAAAGAGAGTGAACAATTTCTATTATGTCAGTGAGTTTTATCTTACCATATTTGTCCATGTCTGGCAGATTTATTTCATCACAGAAGAGAATGAGCCACTTGTTGAGCTGTATGGGAGACAGGACGATGCCGTTCGGTGTGCGGCGGTACTCGCAGTAGTGGTCAAATGTCTTCAGCAGCAATTCAGGGCTTGTGGCACTGCTAAAGTTCAAGCCCACAACCTAAAGAGGAAAAATTAAAATACTGGCCTCGTTTTCTAAATATCTTTATAATACAAACTGTCATTTTAAATTCAAACATATTTGCTTAACAGAATATTTATATGTTATGGGGAAGGAAAGGAGCTATGGGTTTATAGAATGCATTGGGTTTATATCAGAAAATACAGAATAAAAGCATTGTGTAGTTGTGAAAAATAAACTAATTTTGCTTTACGTAATTGTTTAGCACCCTCTCAAGGGGCTCCCCCAATAGCTGATTTTTTTTTTTATGCTGGGGGATTGCTAAATAATTAACAATCCCAAGAGGCAAATTTCTTTTACTTTTGTTTTACCAACATAGCTTTTAAAATTAGTATATGCAAAGTTATTTCAAATTCAAGCTACAAAACAAATAGAAATTCACTGCTAATTTGAGATTTACAAACCTCCATGTCTGGTAATGCTCTGAGTGCACTGAAAAGGGTCATGGTTTTTCCTGAACCTGGAGGTCCACACAGAACCAGTGGTTTGTGATCAGCTAGCCAGGTGTACAACAAACTCTCATGTCGAACTGTGTCGATTGTTGGAATAACAATGTCAGGGGAGGCAACTTTGTGTGTCTCAACTTCAACTTGTGGTACTTTTGATGTCCATGGTACCCACTCACCACTGATGGCAACCTGATAGATAAAAATTAAAGAAACTGACAATACATCCACTTTAAAATCATTAGTAAAACTCCATATTGTGGAATTACCGTACATTCTTGAATAGAAGCCTTCATCGAATGGAGGCCAGGTATCTGACCATTACAAAACATTCCCAAAACATAGAGACCTGCCTTGAGCAGAAGTCAGACTTAAATAAGGCTTGTTTCTGCTATTATGAAAGTACATTCACAATTTATAATTATCTTATTCTTTAATGCTACACAATCTCTAAACAAAAGAATGTGATAATGTTATTATTTAAAAAAAATTACTAGTATGTAAGAATTATATGCATAAAAAAAGAAGTCTGCCTCGAACAGAAGTCAGGTCACAGAGCATCATGAAAGAAATTGAAGCTTAGTCCTCTAATGAAGGATTTATGTTAACACAGTATAAAGCAAAACATGGATTTTTGGAAAAAATGGTTTATTACATTATCTCCAAATATTTATGAGGTATGAAAAAAAACCCCACCTATAAAATATGCTACTAAAAACCACTAAAAATTTGAATGAAACTAGGTGGGAATTATTTACAGTTTTTCATATATCAAATTATAACCTGCATATTATTCAGAGGAAAATATGTTAACTGTTATAAACTTAACTTTTTATATACTATTAAATACAGTCAATGCATCCATTTTAAATGAAATTACCTCAAAATCAATAATTGACATATTGGTGGGTGGAAGAGAAACAGTTGTAATTCCTCGAATAAAATCGCCAAGATCTTTTCTCACTTTGATACGTCCATCTCCAGACATAGACCACAGCACTGAATACACAAGGTATTTCGACAAATACTGTTCCATTTGATCTTGCTGTATACAAATAAAAATACAGTGAGGACACTATAAATATACACATTTCATCTATTGATAACAATTTTATATAATGAAATTTATACATGACAATTTGTCTTGAATAAAACATTAAGTCAATAATGCCTCCCAAACCTCCAAAAATCCCAAACAAAACAAAAACAACCCTCCCCTCCATCATACAGTTTATATATGGTTAAATATAACTAAGTTAATCACATTTTCAAAAGTAACAACTAATGTACTTAAAGGTTTCCTTAGAATCAATAGTGTCTAAAAGTTATACATATATAATTTCTTCAAAATAGTATCTCTGTACAATGACAAAAGGACATTTCAAGCTATTCTAAGATTTTCTTAATATTCTGATTTACGTGAAGTCTGTGTATGAAAATCAAACCTTCATTGGGAAGTCACTGTGGTTATGGTTGTAGGTGATAACATTGCGCACACCCTGGTTCAGCAAAGAGAAGAGCGAGTCAAGGGCTCGCAGTCGAGTGAAGTCCATCACATGCTCCAGGTTAGCTGCGTACTCAAGACAACGGATGATCAACCCATTTGATGCAAATAATGGAGTGAATATAGTCTTAGCATCACGCTGAACCTACACGTAACATCAGATAATAGCTGAAGTTTATTTTTAATAAAGACAAGCTACTAAAGATAGATGTACATAGTAATAAATCAACAATTTAAACATTTCAAAAATACAACAATAAATAATAGAAAAACAGGACAGCACATACCACAGCCTTTGATGATCCAGTTATGGACCACTAGTTAAAACGGCAAATGGGTCCACTGAAAAGGATTGATCCGACGACTAACAGCTTCACAGCAAGAAATGCTACGATATGAGCTAGACCCCGCTCCCCGAGTCCTATTCCTAGTCATACCTGAATGGCTGGTGATAAGAGATCATCCGATACGTCTCCTCCAGTACCCATCCTCCTCCACGTCTCTTCCTCAGACTCCTCCACTGGGACATGCATCAGTTTCTGCAGGTAGTAGTCAAAAATCATATCTGTTGATAACACATCTTCGCTGAACCACACCATTCCACAGCGACTGACTGTTGCCAGTGTGGCAAACTTCAGATCTTGTACTTCAAACATAATCCTCACCTGTAAATTTTTTTTAAAATGTATTAATTTTTAACAACAGTATTTATTAAACTGGCACTGAATTTAACTAACAATCAACATTAATCTTTGTGATCTTTACAATACAAATTTTACATATCTGTTTTTGGTAAGAAGAATTAATAAGACTTTTGTTTATCCTTTTCTGTTAAACAATGAGTAAACTGTTCATTTTTTTTTTCTAGACCACACTGAAGCTAATTCATCAAAGGGTACTGCTACAAACAAAAAAGGAGAAAAAAGACTTATGAGCAAAGTAAAAATTAGCCTCTTCTTTCTGTACTTCAACAATTAAATAAAAAATTCCCTCATAACAGCAATACCAGTAAAACCCACAGAACAAATTGGATAGTATAACTAAAACAGTACTGATTTTGTAAGCACTGCCTACATAACTTATTATCAGTAAACACTTACATTTGGGGGAATCCCAAGACGCTCGCCATTAGGCAGAGTTAACAGTTTGTTGTCGTCCAGGACAGAGTTCAAATTCTCAACCCACTCGGGATCTACATCCCCATCAAAGATGATCCACTGAACTTTGCTCAGCTCTCCTCGCACGTTGTCAATAATCCTGGCAAAATAATTCTATAGTTAATCTAACTGTTTGGATACACTGATTTTATGTACATGAATAGAAAAATGACTTTAAGAAGACTGCACAAAAAAAATTAGATGAAAAATCATGCCATAATTAAAATACCATGCATGTTTTGTTTGTTTACATACATATATATATATATATTTTTAATAAAATGATTTATATTGAATGAAATACATTCCCTACAAGAATTTAGATAAGTTGTGAACCAAATACCATTCTTAATTTAGTTGTAATGTGATAACCTCCTCTTAACTCGAAAGACCATTCTCAACAGATTTCAATTGTTCGAGAAATATAAAAAAAATTCACTATAAAATGTATACCCAGTAATGCTATATGCATTAATATACATTTACTAATATCAATATTTTTATTTCCTACATATTAATAATTAGAAAATTCTAAATGTTGAATGGCTAATTCACAGATGAAAATTTTACTTACTTTCTCAGAATGTGGGTGAACAGCCCATCAGTCCATTCTCTAGTATTGGGATCCAGGTTTCCATACAGTGCTTCTTTTGATATTGACTGGAAAAACACACACAAAAATACCCAGTTATATTTTAAGGTTTTAGATTTATTTTTTTGTTGCTATAAATGTGACAAATTACATTTTTTATAATAACCAATAATGTTGGTGTCAATCTATGTTTAGGTAACATAAATCACTTTACAATGAATGTTACCCATAACCAAACCATAGTTTAAATGGTCAAAACATGAAATACTAAAATTGATTAAATTATTAAAAAATAATTATTACAAATGTTTCTGAACTGATAAACAACAAATGAAAATGTTTGGAAATATATAAATAGGATATTTTCATTACGGACAGTGTACAATTTTAATAGTTAACATACTTTTGGATCAATGACATGCACCACTCCTTCGGTGCCATTAAGTCGCTCAAGTGCTTTTATGAGGACCCGCCACGCTGTGGACTTTCCGCTACCACTTGGTCCAACCATCATCAAGCCATGATGTAGCAGAGTGATCTGGTGTAGTTGTAACACCTATTAAGCAAAAATAACACAAGTAATTTTTTACTGATGTTAAAAAAGAGCAATATAAATTTCATAAAAAAAGACAAGAGGAAACAGCTACATCTTCTGAAAAATCTGTAAAGTCTAAAACAATGAAAACATCATCACACACTTTTCATAAAGGTTTATTGGGAAAATTCTTTTTACATGGTTACCATGAAAAGGAACATTTTGCTTTTAAGCATACCAGCATATGATTCCATCAAATGCTATTAAGTGCAAAAGATAAGGCAAGTTTAACCACCCATGATATGTAGAAGAAAACTTAGCACGATATGCAACATATCATTTAATTCAAGTGCTATATACCATCAACCTGTATATACCATAGATCTGTAAATGTAACAAATGTAGCAGGGTCTAAAACAAATTAATAATAATAATAATAAGCTATTTTGATTTTATTAACATTTTCAAACAGATGTTACTGTATCCTTTGATATACCTGTTGTGAAATACTGGTTGGAATAATTCTTCACAGATAGAACACAAGAAAATAAACCAGAAAATAAAAGCCCACTCAACTCACCTTGTCCACCCAGTGTGCTCCCTGTTCATCTCCTTCACCGTATGTGAGGTGCATCTCATTACAAACTTTCTTGAGCTCCACACGCAAGGCCTTCATCTGGTTTGCCGTGTACTGAACTCCTGGGAACACGTCCGACAGCAGACTGTGCAACAGTGGGATATCCTCTGCCACCAGCTTCGGCACCATTGTTTCCATTACACTTTGAATCAAAATCTAAACACAAACAACACAGTTTAATTATGCTTATTAATTAGAAAACACACATGTCCCCCTAGTATTATGCATATAACAGCCAATATAAATATCACAAGCATGTACTGAATCTAATGACAAATGTGAAATGAAATCTCTGATATTAATTATGAGGTATAAATTAAAATCTAAACAACATATAGGCATGCTAAGAGTGACACATATGAGGGCATTAGGGCCTGTGATAATATAACTTTTAAAATCCAGTCTTTTAAATGCCTTCATACTATTTCTATAGCAATGTCATAGCATTAAAAGTCTCCACTTTGTGGATGCCTATGTCTAGACTTAAGTTATAAATATGACCTTAGCAGAAGTTCTATTAAAAATAATAAAACCTGGAATTATTTCAACTTTATGAAGTTAGCAGTCTAACCTGTTGTTCGGGTAGGTTTTCAGCAATGGATGTTTCATCTATTGTCTCTCCACGTTCCACGATACCCTCTTTCACTTGCTGTATACGCTCCCTCTTGATGTTCCCTGCACTGATCAGAACACTTTTCAAAGCTCGTAGACCAAAGTCATAGTGAGACTGTGGAGATAGCTGCTCATCACAGAGCCTGTAAAACACCCAGAAAAATCATCATAATGAACAAAAACATCATGGAACAAACTGGTTAAAACTGGATTAAAATTAAGATGAAAAAGTAACCATGTATTTAATTTTAAGTGTAAAACAATAAAATTATATGATTTATGAATCACAAATGGGAAAGGTTACACTCATTTGGCAAAAGATGTCATACTTAGCTTCATCAAAAGTTTAGGTTATATCCATCTTTTTTTGAATGAGTTGTGAACATTAAGAAAGATGCACAAGAAAAACAACTGGATTAATATGTAATTTAACAAACATACTAAATGTGTGCAAAAGCTTTATTATAATGGAAACTCAGGACAGATGGATGTTCTAAAATAAAAATGTGGTCTGCCAAAAATCACCCAAGTGCCAATGTTCCAAAATTTGTAAATTGTTTTCTTGAAAACTGAGTTTTCAGCCGGTTTTTGAAAACTACAAGATATTATAGGCCATGCTAACAATCTGGTCATTTTAAAAATATTTCGATCTTCTGTTACACTCTCCTAAATAAAAATATTTTGGCATGGAAAAGGTAAAAAAGACAACAAAAAAAACAACAACCCCAAAACAAATAATTAAAATACGGTTTTCAATCTCCATTTTCATTACATTACCACTTATAACTTTTATTGTGACAATCACACTAATAATAAAAGTAATAATATACATTCTGAAAATACAAAATTAAATTATATTCAAAGAATAGGAATCACATTTTTTTTCTGCTCCCTCTTCCATATGTTCTAAACCTATTTCAACTGCAACATAAATTATTTTATTTTCCTCCCAGAACACAGCTGTATGGAAGCGAATACCCAAATAAATGTGATCATTGCTGAAGTCCCAATGAAATATAGAGAAGCTAAATATTGCAAGAAAATACGAAAGAAATATAAAATTAAAATATAGATGCCACACACTTGAAGAAGGGTACAATTTTGCTGGCAAGTTTCTCTGCCATTTTGAATCCCTGGGAGTACAGCATGACTTGTGCAATGAGTTGACGATCTGGCTTGGTCATGGCCAGATTGCGGAACAGTTTCTTCAAGTTGTCAGGCAGGTTGGATCGGCCAGCATAACCGGGGTTCATGGTAATGAAGATGGCCATGTCTGCATTTACCTTCACCTGCTTACCAATGATCTCGGCAGTGATTGGTGGAACTGAATGAAAAACATAACATCAGCTGAAAGTCTGTAGAAATAACAATTTTATTTTTGGCTAAATCCACAAAGAAAAAGAAAATTTTAGATTTCCTATTGTTACCCCACAAATACAAGTGTGAGGTCAAAACTGAGGTGTGTGTGGAACTAATACAGAAATCTTTTTTCTAAGGGTTTGTTAGTTCCTGGAAGGAAAGAACTATGGTTATAACTTATAACTAATTACATTTACTAATCCATTTAAGCTACTTATAGTCTTAGTTTAGAGTATTTTAAATATTACAGAGGTCAATGTAAAATACATCTTAAAAATTCAACATTTCCGCTTAAATTTGAAGGATTTTCTTTAAACAGTTATTTAAATATATGTACAACGATACCATGACTCATACCTCCTTTCTCATTCTTATCTGGACAGGCCATTTCTTTGAGAGCTTCTTGTATTGTCTGAATCTGTTGAGAGACAGCAGATAACATGCGCTCTTCCAGTCGGTTGAACTCATCAAAACAACCCCAGGCACCAACTTGACAGAGTCCAACAAAAATGCGGCCCATAGCCTAAAAAGAGATTAAATGTCATCACATGTACTGTTATACCTTTAAAATAATAACTGCTATGTTAAAATGCAACTTATTGCAGTTGTGTTTAATAATTACAATTATTAGAATTCATGTCTATTGCAGGAAAGATGACTTCAACTGAAGTAACTTTTCATCATCATAACAGAAGTCTTGAAGATTGAACAACTCCCTAACACTGCCCCTCTACCCATCCCTAACATAGTCTGGTAACATTATGAGACATTTGCAACTAAACATTATAGATAATAAGTCTTACTTGGAAATCAAAGGTTTCATCACAGTTGAAGACAAGAACAAAACGACCAAGCTGATTTCCTAATGCTTTCACCGACTCAGTTTTACCAGTTCCAGCAGGACCTGAACATATAAGTTTCATTTCAAAACTAGTAATTGTAGTAAAATCAAACAACTTTAAGTAATATCAACAACATATATGATAAACTGAATGATGCTTGAGAATTCAGCATTGTTTTAGGCTAATTTTAACAGTTTTTGGGACCATCTTGATCTCCCAAATTGCTTCTTTTCCATCCACTTTGGACAACACCGTATTTCTCACAAACCAACTGCACACTGTGCAACCTTTTATGTAACATACCAACCATACCATAGAGGATATGGGCTTTACTAGGTGCTGGTAACTCAAAGCAAACATAAGACTTACAATAGACGAAACAATACTAAATTGGTATTACTATGTTGACTTTAAATATTATATTTACTGTGAGTTAAGTAACTCTAGACAAACTGATTATTCCTTTTGGCATTATTAACCTTTTTGTGATACAGTTGTGCACAGTGCACTGATAATTTAGTGACACCATGAACATGACAGCTCACTGTGCACCGCAGTATTACATATTATATATGTGGCACTGTGTTTGTGTTATTTTAGCAATGAGATGAAAGTGTTAAGTGGCACATATAACCAACTACTACTTATTGTTGTTTGTAGCTAACAGTGGCACGCAGAGGTTTAGTGATGCCCGAGGCCAACTCCTTGATTGTCTGCCCCAAAGACTCTAAGTATAGTTTCACTCTTTGATTGGATGCCTCAATGAAATGGATGCCCGAGGCAATCACCCCCTGTCCCCTTTTCTGCACACCACTTGTAGCTAAGTATAAAGACCCCAGATGTACACAAGAAGAATATATATCTAGACTTACCAAATGGTGAACCGCCAAGTCTTGCCTCGAGAGCCTGTGTCATGGTAAGGTAGCACCTGTCTGTAAGAGGTGTCTGAACAAGCTTGTCCTGGACACCCAGGTATTCAAATCCATAGTTGAACTTCGCATTGGCCATCTGGATAGACAGCTGCTGAAGCACATCAGAGTTCTTAGGGTCGAAGTAGAACCTCATCTGACACAGCCAATCAAAAGATTTGGGGGAGATGATATTATTTTTCAAAAGCATCCTCGTTACATCTCTCTGATGGACCAACTCAGTGATCTAAAAATAATTATCACGTTGTATATTAACATATAAAATAATTGCAACTCAAGATGTAAAACAATAAAAAAAAATTCCATTTAACCAAAACATAATAATCTAGCATGTCTATGTTATTTATAAATTGGAGTATTATGTTTATTTTTATTGAAATTTGTTGTTTTAAGGGCATAGCAATTATGTATCCTTGAAATGATGAGAACACAGCAATTCACAGCAGCAAATGTTAAGATTCTTTGTAAGACATAATGACAACCTCTTTAGAACCATCCTTAAATTCAATAATAATTATATTTTGAAACTTTTAACTGAGATAATCAACTAAATAAGGGAATACGCTGCTGTTTTTTCAATTAATTAAAACTGCCAGATAACGATCCACATAAAAATCTATTTTAAAATCTACCACATAAAACTGTCAAGTAGAATCAGTATTAATTGTATTACAAATGACATACCAGACTTTCCAGTTTCTTCCTGCGAACTGGTGGCTGTTCGTATAGAACCATGTCAGCCAGAACATTGAGTGTGGATTCCACACTAGTCAGGACTTCCTTAAGAGGTGTGATGTCAGGCTTTCCACTGCCAGCAATGTTCTGCAGGGATGACTCAACACTCTCTGACCACGAGATTTGAGCAGCCAATACTACAAGTTGTGACTGAAATGTCATAAATACACAGTAAAATAGTAACCATTTTTTTATTTATAAACATGTTTTATGAAGGTACAGGAGCATGATATCTAAATGAGTATTTGTTCAAATGATATCCCAGCACAAAAATTAAAACATTTTATTCATGCTTTTTAATATACTGACAATGAAAACCAAAATGGTAGCAAATGATACATGGTTAAAAGATTTCATTTGTGCATGTAATTTGTTCTCAAAGCTAGAAATGCTTTTCTTTATTGATAATAAATATGTTTACAGTAGTCATTAATGTTATTTATTTATTTTATTTTTTTTGAATTGTATTAAGCAAAAGTGAATTAAGTGTGAAATTTAATTAATGACTTTTCCAATAAAAAGCTGTGAAATATTGATAAGACATTATAATTCATGAAATAAAAATATAGTTCTGTTACTGTAGTAATTTACTGCCCAAACAAATCAAATAGGATCTTTAAATATTGTTAACTACAACAATAGTTTTTAACAGGAAATTGGTATTCCATACAACATTCATATTGGGACATAATACTATATACCTACCAGATATTTATCAACCCATTCTATGTATTTGTTGGGTTCTATTTTTCCAGATTTGAAAGCAGTCATGTCAACAACGGCAGCTGCTAGCAATTTAGCCAGGGTAACTCTCATCTCCTTTTCTATCAATGTGAGCCACTCGTTGATTTTAGGGTGGGCAGCTATTGACACAGGTGTGGCAAAAGCAACCTTAAATAAAACAAATAAAAATAATGTAGGAACACACCAAGTAACACTACAGCTGCACATACTTGTTGAGAATATTTTTCTACTGGAAGATTAGGGTATGGGAAACTGCAAATTCATAATGAGGGTATGTAATGAAAAGAAAGAAAATACATTAAATGGTTATAAACTAATCCAAAGTTGAAAGTCTGGCTGTTTAATTGTCTCTAAAAACTATGACGAAAGGTTTTTAAAAATATAATTTGCCTTGATCAGATTAATGCAAACTGACCTGATTTACAAGCAAACTAGTGATTGTCACCAAAACATTTATCAGAGGTAATCATTCTCCCTAGAATGTGTTTATAACAATGACATTTTAATGTTTGTATTAAAGATTTAGAGGGACTATCTATTTTACAAGATAATTTAACCCCAAAATCAATCTGATTGAGACCGATGCTGGTTTAGCCCGAGTTCATTATGTTAAATGTCAGTGACGCCATAAACTGCTGACATATTTTCTGTTTTATCAGTGTGTTCTGTTTTACTCTTAACACATTACCTCTTCTCCCTCTTTTGACATCAGTCCTTTAACTTGAGAATCATCTTCGTTCAACACGATGGAGTGTACACCTGCAAACATCTTCTTGAAATGTTTCTGCAAACGTGGAATGTTCTTGCTGTTTCCAATGATTTCTAACAGATCTTCATCACCAACGAAGTAAAACCTAAAACAATTCCATAAACATTATTCCCAAAATTCAGAAATCAGTAACATTATAAGTAGAACATATATACAAGTATTACAATAGTAATCTTTAAAATAAAAAATCTTACTAACCCAAAAAATTAATTAAATGTCATATAGTTATCTAATTAGTAATTTTCAATTCCAAAATTTGTTCTTGAATGTGTAATCAATAAAAATACAACATTTTCTTCACAATTGTCTGCAGTGTTTATAAGTTATAAATAATTAAAATATAACAAGTTTAATAAGTGGATGGGATCAGCTTTTCTTTTGAATCCATGCAGACTGAAAATTTCACATTTTCCACACTATTACAGTCTGAAATTACCATGTTTCCAAAGCAGCCCAGTATGTAGTCCAGCTTTAAAAAAAGTTGGCATTATGAATACTTTTGGCCATTTTAATTGGTCAATGAACATAAAAGACAGGAGCCACTTTTCCCATGTTACATTTGTAACCTGGATTAATTACCTTGGGAAGGATGCTCTCTCTCTCTCCAGGTATTCTCCAAGAGCTTTCTGAATCTTGCCTAGTAAGTCTGCAAGTCGTTCCAGCTGTCTCTGGACATTAGCGATATTTAGTACGTCCATCACAAGAGGAGACCGGGTCACTTTCTTCATAAGACCCAGAAATTCCGTGCTTACACTGGAACATCAAAATTATACCAGCAAATGTTAAACATACATATTCTTTGTCTTAAGACCAAGTTCAATCCCACACAGAGAAATAATTCCCCAATACAAATATCAATAAATTAGAGATTTTCTGAAACATACAAAATTGAATTTAAATGGCAGGACAATGGAATGGAGTTATACAACATTTTGTAGGTTTACATAACATAAAAAGCCAAGAAATGTTTATTACTCTTATCTATTAAAATATAAAATGTTCAAGGTTATACGGTCCATTATTAAGAAAATCAAAAGTAAACCTTGTACACAAAAGTTAAATGGGAATTGAAATATTGCTTATATTAAAATATTGCTTATATTAAAATATATGAGGTGCAATCCCGAATGAACTAAATGTTTAACACCAAGTCAGCACAGAAAGACAAATTGTCTTTTGGGTGTTACATGCAATACATCCCAAATTAAATACGCAAAATATATTTGTAGATTTAATTCAGTAGTATCAGCATTTGTTACCAAGGATGTCATTAACAGTGATTTCTCACCATTATTTAATAAATATTCACTGTTTATAAAACTTCAAAGAATAACTACTTCCATACGAGATTTGATATTTTTACTATTCTATTTGTTTATCTTTAAAACAAAGAACAAAAGGCACTTTTCTGTATATAAAAGTGTAGAATATTAATATGAAGTGGCCTAGGTTGTATTTATTTTCATGCTTATATTCAATTAAGGTTCAAGCACGCTGTCCTGGGCACACAACTCAGGTTCCTGTGCTGTCTGTCCAGGACAGAG
>JAULBS010090167.1:0-17540 GCA_032355785.1 Symmetromphalus regularis | reverse complement strand
GATGGTGGCATGACTTGCGATTTTGTATGGCAGACTAAATAAACGGATTGTAGATATTATTATCATTGCTAAAGGATGGCGGGCATATTCCAAATAAGTCTTAAGAGATGGCAGGCCCACCATCTCTTAAGACATGTAGCAAGATCCCTGATACTTAACAAACATCTTGTAATACATACCTTGATGTCAAGATGCACAATGCTGTTCTCGTGCATGTGTTTTAGTCCCTCACACACCTGCCTCATGTAGTTGATCACCTCGGCTTCTGACATCTTGTAGTCCTCAGCTGCAATACGATCAAACAGCTCACCACCAGACAAACTGAAAATAATTCAAGATTACACACTTTTATAATGCTTTTCTAACCACTTACAACAATCCATAATTAAAAAAACCATTACACAAGAGGTCTGAAAAACTATTTTATTATAATCTTATTTCCCCCCAAAATAGACTGTCTCAGGTTATAATTCAAAGCTCTATTTAATTAGTAATTTTGAATGAAACTGAACTTCATTCAATTTCAATTGCTATATTTTTTTTAAAGTTCTTTTTTTAAACCATGAAAATTCCAAAATTTAAAATGTTTCTGTCACTGAATCAAGTTTCAGAATAATCTGTTTGATGATTATGATCAGATGCCTGAAAACAATTATGATCTTCCAAGAGAAGCAAAAGATTTATAACTTTCGAATAAGAACCATCTTGTATATTTATCTTTAAATGAAGATTGATAAACTTGTTTTGTTTTTCTATCTATATTATTACAACTGATAAAAAAGAAAACTTACAACTCTAGAATGAGAACCATCTCATATTTGTCATCAAAAGCATCATGAAGGTTGATCAACTTGGGATGGTGAAGCTGATTCATGATACTGATCTCATTTCTCACAGTTGCCTTATCTAGTGGGTATGGAGTGTTGATGAACTTGGCAACAAAGAACCGGCCTGTTGACTTCTCCATGCACCGATGTACAACACCAAAAGCACCACTGTAATAGCAAACAATTACAGAAATTAAATAGAACATTGTTCATTATTCACTATTAGAAGTTATACAAACTGAAAATGTAACATGTTGCGATACCTGAGGACAAACCTATTCTAACTACACAAAATATTTTCAAATTAATATTTGAACATACCCACTGTGATCAGAAACTCAGTTTTTAAAAGGATTTTAACCAAAAGTTTAAACAGAACAATGAGTATTGTTTTACATGTTTTGTCTCAAAAAGTATAAAACACAAGTTCCCACAATGCTTGAATAATCTGTTACTAAAGAAGATTTTTGATGTAAAAAAGACACAGAGGCAAAAATCAAAACTTGTTTTAGAAATTTATGTTTTGACATAATGATTTAATAAGAACATTTCTCCTACAACAATCAAATTATTATGGGATGAAACAGCTGATCATCACTGATTTACCAAATATGAATGAGTTGCCAAGTAGTGGTATTTCAATATGAAAAACAATGACCATTAGTCAATCAAAATAAAATACTTGCATGAATAATTCATGAGAATATATTAAATATATCATTTTTGGCTTAACGTAAGTTTGACAATTGAAAATGAAAATTTAATTGCCAGAATTTGTTATTGTCTGTATGTTGAGCTGTGCAGGGCCATACCCTGATAAAAATCCTAAAGGGGGCACAACTTTTTATAAACAAATTATGTGATTAGTCCAAGGATGTGAAGCATTCAAGAAGTATATGTGGTCTATAGACATGCCACCCTGGAATTTTTTTATGAAACACTATACAAATTAAACCCCGAGATGTGTATGCTATTTTCTGTAGAATAAAAAAAGAGAGAATTCTTAAAGGAGGGGGTGGGGCAACTGCCCCCGGTTGGTAGGAGGGTAAGGCCCTGCTGTGCATTATTCTTGACTGTTCTATATGGAACTGTCCAAATGCTACAAGTTTGAGTTAAGACAATTTGGTCTGCTTACCTGCCAAGCTCCTCTAGAATATCATAGTAATCATACACACTACCCTGCTTGATCTCAACAGGCTGGGGCACAAACTTCTTCCAGATGTCTTCATCTGAAATAGTATTTACGATCCACTTCAGAACAATTCAAACTGGGAAACATGAGTTCAAACAAAACTGACAGCATTTTCACACAAAAATAAATACACTTTATTGAATAAAATATTTAAAATCTGTCCCACAGAAATGTGAGAAAATGTATAGTTTTCAAGGTCTATATGTATAAAAATAAACAGACTTTTAATAAATTATAACTTGTAGAAAAAAAATTCATTAAAACAAGCAATAAATACATAAATACTTACAAAATTTATCATAATCCAATATTTTTGGCCCATCATATTTTCCTCTGACTTTTCTTCCAAACTCATCTAAAATAAAGAATAAACACAATCTTTGATATTATTATTATTTTCATCATCAAAACTTTGACTCAAACTTAATCCATTCTAACTAACCAGACATATTTTAAGTTTGTAGTGTTTTGTCCTTAGTGAGAGGTAAGTGAAGATATCAGGCCTGTAGCCAGAGGGGGATCAGACGATCTTGAACAATGTCACAGTATAATCCAGTTAAAACTGAAGATGGGAATGAACTCTCAGGAAAGATTAATTAACAGTTAATAGCCAAAGGGAACAATTTGTATCAAAAATGCTAGGGGATCTAAAAAATATATTAGTGCGATTTTAGTCACAATTGGGAATGTTTTCACAACACTGAATTTATGTAACCATAATATTATATTTATTAATCAATTTGGGAATTTATAGTAAAAAATTGGAAATTTTTAGTGCCATTTGCCTTTGAGAAGGGACTGATGTTTGGTGCCATATAAAGCCCAGATAAATCCCTGTATATAATTTAATCTTCACCTTCCATCTCCTTCTTCTTGCGAGCTTCTTCTGGTATGTCTGTCTTGATGGTACCCGTGGCTTCACATGGCTCACTACGACCATAGAAGTTCTCAGCTATAACACGAAACTCATACTCCTTCTCGGGAGATAGGCTAGCCACATTTTGAAACACAAATCTGTACAAAACAAAATTAAAAATCTGTTAACACGAAACTCATACTCCTTCTCAGAATAGGCTAACCACATATTGAAACACAAATCTGTACAAAACAAAATTATAAATCCATTAACATGAACTTGATACTCCTTCTCAGGAGATAGGCTAACCACATTTTGAAACACAAATCTGTACAAAACAAAATTATAAATCAATTTTTCAGTCATGAAACTTTATAATAAATAAACCATTTTTTAACTTAGTACATATATTTAATTTTAAATGAAAACTACTGAATAGACTATTTAATACACTTTGTATAGCACACACCATGTTTCTGCTCTAGACACTTTTGGGATTTTTTTCTTTGAAGACTTTTGAGTTAGTTTCTGAAAGGAAAGTCCAAACATTCTATAGGTGTTTGCACATAAAACTAATATGGTCAACCATATCTTGTGTATCAGAATGGAGTAAAATCATATTGATTCATATCTTGTGTATGAGAATGGAGTAAAATCATATTGATTCAAACCTTGTAGAGGCACTGCGGATCCAGTTGGAAGATGGGGGTTCTCTCTTTTCTACTATGTAAGCTGTGATAAAACTGCCACCATCATTCAGTGGAGGTTTCCATGACAACACAACAGAATCATCCCGGATGTTTTCAACCTTGAGGTACTGTGGTGGATCAGGGCGATCTGGAAATTTTATAAGAAATAGATAACATTCTCCATGATGATTTTTAACATTCTATGATTGACTGTCAAAATGTTTTGAACCTGCTCCAGTTCCCTAAAGGATAGCTAATTTTTTGTGTTTGGTAATGTTCTTCAGTGTTTTGAAATATGAGATGCTTAATTTTATTTATATTGTGCTTTGATATGTGTTGCTGTTGTATTCTGCCACTAGGTACCCCCTATCACACAGCAAAAATGAACAATACTGAGTACAGAGCTGTGATCAAGTTTCTGGCTCCTTGACCCATCTTTTGACTGTAGTATATGATGGGGCAGAGTAGAGTCATCATAGACAGCACATATGTCTTCATGAGTTCTCTCTGGTTTCTCACCCTCAAGAGTCACCCCCTTGTATCTTACAATACATATGGTCATCCTACATACATCAAACATTGTATTTGTGAAATACAGTTGACAGATAATAGAGTTTCCAAAGACTACTCTTTTTTAATTAGCAACATCTGGTCTCTTGTATCAACTTTTCAAAAAAAATTGATATACAAGGTTGATCACTGTCTGGTACTACAAATAGCTGAGTGTAACACTCCAAAGATCCAATACACTTCAGTGAGGCACTCTATGTGTCCTATGATAAGTGGGTGTGAATAAAAAGACATGAGATTTGGATAGAGCATATAAAAGATACCTTGCTGGTTATCAATAAGAATAGCTGCACTAGTGTGACAGCAGCCTGTTTCATCTCTCCAATAAACACTAACCTCTGTCATGGACAGACTGTACAGGAAGCTGAGCTGTGAGCCCAGAATAACATGCTTGAACCTTAATTGGATATAAGCAGGAAAACAAGTACAACAAACAACCAACCAGACATAAGATTTCAACAGGAGACATGGATAAAAAAGAGGATCTTACCATTGACTTGAACCTTAAGGATAGCTGAATCTGCTCCTAGCTGGTTCTCAAGCTGTAGTCTGTAAGGACCATCATCAGACTTGGATGCCTCCTTGATGGTCAGGATAGCATGTCTCTCGGTCACCTCCTGGGCATAGTGGCCACCACTCCTCAGTTCCTGCCCATCTCGAATCCACTTCACGTCAGGCTTAGGGTTACCAGTGAAGGGAATCTTCATAACAACCATCTCACCCTTTTCAAATGTGCATACATCTTTGAAGCGTGGAGGAACGTTAACTTTTGGTGGTGCTAAAATAAAATAAAAAATAGGTTTTATTGATATTTAATTTGACAAATTATTAGTTTTAGAAAAGAAGTATGTATAGCTAACAAAAGGGTAAGCCACAGTGCTAGAACATCAGACTGTCAAGCTGAAGACCATGGTTCAAAGCCTGTTGGAAGCTACCTCGTACTTAATTACCTTTCAGAATGACTAAATGTTCGATATCCAATATATCAATGTGCCTTAGTGTTGTCATTAAACAAAACAAATATCCTCAATAATAAGCTAACAAGATATCATATTACGTACAGTCAAACCAATAAATAACAAGCATCTAAAGACTTACTAAGACTTACTTATAAGCAGGTGGCTTTTATATATAGGATGAAAAACATCCATCTGTTCAATGAGTGGAAATATCTCAAGTGGGTTTTATTTTAACATGGCTTAGAAGTTGAAAGTAAAGTCAAGCTAAACATGAGTTAACGGAATATTAAAAACATTTCTAATAGTAACTAAAGAGATGTATTGAAATTTAATTAGCTATAGCCTAATATATCCACAAGTACTAGAATTAAGAACATTTCATAATTTTCTATGAAGATATTAAAAAACAAATAATGCACTAATCCATGGTTAGCTTAAGCATGTTTTGAACAATGAAGTCCATATAGTTAGAGTGAGAGGAATTCACAGCTTCATCATTGACTATTTCTTCAACCAGATAGACAAGACAGAATATAATAAGTATCTGTTAAAATGGAAAAACACTAAGTGTAAATAACATGAAAATTACTTCTTAAATCTAAGGCAGATGTTAAATTCTTTATCTCTAAAGACAGCATTCATCTCTGAATAGAATTGTTTTTACAGATTTTGGGGGTTGTAAGCCAATAGAAACAGCATTATACTTTAAAATATCTTCAATATTATACTTACATCTAATCTCCAGTTCAGCTCTACTGCTTCTTGATCCACCTCTGTTAGATGCTCTACACATGTACTCATCTGCATCCTCACCATACACATTACGTACAATCATTATCTGTTTGTCTCCCTCAGAGAATATCTCATACTTGTCACTGTCATATATCTCACGTGAACCTTTGAACCTGTGAATAGAATATCTCATACTTGTCACTGTCATATATCTCACGTGAACCGTTGAACCTGTAAATAGAATATCTCATACTTGTCACTGTCATATATCTCACGTGAACCTTTGAACCTGTAAATAGAATATCTCATACTAGTCACTGTCATATATCTCACGTGAACCTTGGTACCTGTAAATAGAATATCACATACTTGTCACTGTAATATATCTCACGTGAACCTTTGAACCTGTAATTTGTAAATAGAATATCTCATACTAATTACTGTCATATATCTCTTTTGAACCTCTGAACCTGTAAACAAAATATATCATACTTGTCACCATCATATATCTCATTAATTTTACTGGTTAATATTTTTCAGGCATTAATAACTAAACTTCTTAAATTTGACCTACCACTACAGCAATACACAAACTCTAAACAATGTGATGTTTTATGAAAACATTTACTACAAATATTTACTGACCACTGAATTTCTGGTGCTGGCTGTCCACTAACGTCACACTCAAAGCGAGCACTCTTTCCTTCGACGGCCTGAAGTTTACGAAGTCCAGCAGTGAACTCGGGAATAACAGCAGCTGTTCAGAAAGAAACACTCAGTTTCAGTTTGTTTGTTTGTTTAATGACTCCCCAGAACAAAAACTAAACATCGGGTATTGGGGGTTAAAAAGAAACAGATACTGTCTAAGTGAACATACAACTTGTTACCAGAATTTCTAAATCTATAACCAAGGTTCTGCAGACTTCCAAGAATCAAATTTCAAAACTTTTCCATGACTTTTTGAAAAATTTAATGACCTTTTCGCACAAACATTTATAAAAATGTACAGATGCATCACACTACCATGAGCTAAAATTGAAATCAAGAAAAACTGAATGTTCTATCTAAATGAAAAGACAGGATTTATACTGTTTAGATAGTAAAAAATCTAAGATTTCAATTGGTGAAAAACATGGTTCTAAGGAACGTAATGCATTACAAGAAGTAATTAAGACAGATCGCTTAAACTCTGATAAGTATGATCAATAGATGAAAATAAAAATTAGTGTGTTTGAAAATAAATAAAACTATGATTTTTAAATTACATAGTATTTATTGTTGAATTTTACTTTTGGTTCCAGAACACAGTGACACACAAAGCAAATAATTTACTGTTTGTGAACATTTAAAAGTTTCTTCAACAAATGAATAATGTCTATCCTGAAATATCAGAACTTGGCAACCCAACCAAAATTTAAAAAAAAAAAACAGCATTAATGTGATATGTAATATAATTTTTTCATTTTTTTTTACAATGCCCGGCATAAGTCAGACTTTGTATCTGCAACAAGCGTGCTTGAACATTTATTTAATAAAAGCACCTTAATTACCAACATTTGATCTGACAGTCTTTCGTGAGCATACATACATACAATATTAATGTTTAGAGATGTACAAACCTTTGGGATCTTTAATTTTAACACTATTAGAAGCCATGGATGGTTTGCTCATTCCTGCCTCATTTTCAGCAAACACGCGGAATTCATAGCGACGATCTTCAATCAAGTTGGGTATGTTCACCATGTTAGTGATGCATGGGTTCATGTTGACACGGGACCAGTTTTCTGTGCCATGTTCTCGCTTCTCAATCCAGTAACCAGTGACCTTTCCACCACCATCAGATGCTGGTTTTGCCCACGTAAGGCTGACGAAATCTCCACCCACCTCGGTGACATCAGGTATTCCAGGAGAGTCAGGAGAGTCTGAAAGTAGTGTCATTGTTGTTTTAATATTACATTAATTTAATTAATGTTGTTTTAATACTATATTAATTTTCATAATGTTGTTTTTAATATTATATTAATTAACATGTTAATTGTAATTATTTATTATTTACTTCACATAATGTCTTGATGGCAACAGAGGTGAAAACTGGATTCGTACAAAAATTGAGAAATTGCATGAATTATTATCATAAAGTCCTACTTAGACCGGGAAATAAGTGGCTGGTTACTGACCCCAGTATTGCAGTGATTATGCTATCGAACTTGCGGCTGGTAGATACTGAGATCACACCTCTTTTGAGGCATGGGATTGTTAATCTCAGTATTGGCTCCAACCCAGAGTAAGTGCTCTGCAAGGCTTATTGGGTAGGTTTACATCACTTATACCAATCAGTGGTCCACAACTGCTTTATGAAAGTCTGTGATATGTGCTCTCCTGTCTGTAGCGCATATAAAAGATCCCTTGCTGCTTATCAATAAGAGCAGCCACATTTATGTGGCAGCAGTGGGTTTCTTTTCTCCTATTAACAAATAATAATAAACAAAAACAACTACTAATAAATACTCACACCTATTAGCTACGAGACCTAACTTACCATCTGTTGTCTGTAAATATATAGAAGCACACTCAATATACCAAACGGTTTTCCTAAAACTCTGAAGTTAGCTGGAGCCACTAACTCACCAAATGGCATCTTGGCAACAATGGGGTTCGCAGCTGTCAGATGTTCTCCCTCTCCGTGCTCGTTGACAGCACAGACTCGGAATAAGTACTGGTGGTTCTCATATAGACCCTGCACGTCAATTGATGTGTCCTGGCAAACAACAACATCAAATATGTTACAAATTCACTCATTCTCATAAAGACCCTGCACGTCAATTGATGTGTCCTGGTAAACAACAACATCAAATATGTTACAAATTCACTATTTCTTATACAAACACTACAAGTCAATTGATGTGTAAACAACAACAGGGAATATGTTACACAGTCACTCATTCTTATACAGGAGTCATGGTAAACAACAACATGAAATATGTTACAAAGTCACTAATTCTCATAACAATATTAGGTTAATATTAATTGACTGCAATGGATCAGCGAGTGAGCCTCAATGGTCCAATGGTAGGACATTGGACTCTCATGCAGAAGACTGTAGTTCTAAACACATCGAAAGCTGGCTCACACTTGACTATGTTCCAAAATTTAATTTTTGACATAAAATAGTAGTGTTATTAAACAAAGCTAAAACAAAAGCAATGGCTCAATGAAAATCAAAGAACAAAACATTTTTCAATTACTGCCTTTATTAACTCAGTCGGGTTTAACAAATTGCTCCTTCTATAAAGGTATACATTGTGTATAATTATTTTTAATTCGTTTTACAGTTTATTCTTTCTGTAAAGGTATCCTATGCAATTATTTGGTAACTCAGTCTGATTTGATATTTTGTTCTTTCTGTAAAAGTGTTGTATACCATTACTTGGTAATTGAATATTATTTGCAAACTCAAAAGCTAAATAATAAAAATATATGGACAACTGAAGTAAAATAATTAAACTTGCAACTTAGTTTACTACCTTGCAGTGTGATGATACTGTGATCCAGTATGGCTTGCCCACTTCCTGTCTTTCTACCAGGTAGCTGGTTATTTTACTACCTCCATCCTGCTTTGCAGGTTTCCATGACAACCGACAAGCACTCTTAGTGATATCAGAAACATTCAAAGGACCAGTTGGTGGACCAGGTGGGCCTAAATAATAAAAAAATGTAGAATGTTATATCAAAGAAAAAAAATGATAATTGATTTTCAAATTGATTCTCACAACTATATAAGGAATGGATGCTTAGTCCTACTTGATATAAGTCTGCTTTTAAATCACCACATCCGTGTCTTAGCTTGGTGTGTAACACATTTTCTCTTCTTTTGCCAAATGAATAATATTATGGAATGCATGAGACATTATATTTTATTGCCTCTTTAAATAAAGATATGGTTTGACAGATACTGGCAGTTTTAACAAGACATATGACAAAGTACACTTATAGGCAGCCTCAGTGGTTCAGTGGTAGAACATCGGACTCTCAAGCTGAACAGTGGCTCAAAACATGTTGGAGGCTGGCTCACTCTTGACTATGTGTCAAAATAATTAAATGTTTGATATACAATAGCTGATGATTAATAAATTAATGTGCTATTGTGGTGTCATTAAACAAAACAAACCAAAAAAAACAAAGTACACTTACTGACAACTTTAAGTCCAAAGTTGGCACTGATCATTCCACTGTCATTGCTGATTTCAATCTTGTAGGCTCCAGTGTCATCCAGATCAGCATCTGTAGGTTTAAACAAGTTTAAATTAGAGATGATAGGTTTACTCAATACATAACATGCACTTGCAACACATATTTCAGCTCTGTCCTTACAAAACAAACCATGAGGTAATTATCCTTAACTTACAGAAGGAATAACATCTGGTATATAGAGATGAAACCCAGTGCTCCTAAACTACCCTAACCCCCTCCATACTTTGGGGACTCCTCTTAGAACTCTGGGTCCAGGGAGCATGCCTGAACCAAAACGGATGTAGGAACAAGATAATAACTTAGCAATCAGTTGCTCCTAGACAGGATACTTTTTATGATTAGCAGATTAAGGGTGGAACCAGAGGTGTTCAAGAAAATCCAGACCATAACCATGTTTTCTATTAACTAAAGAGAATATGCTGGGTGAAATATTCCAGAATGAGTATCGGAAGACTTGCTTGTTAAAAAACAACATTCAGATCCCCTTGTATGGACTTGACATTCTATTAATCTTTAGACTTACTTTCAAACACATATTTTAAAATTCTGCTTGGCTGTGTCCAGTTTTACCAGGTATCATCAGATTATTGAAAAAAGATTTAATATATTACTAATTTTATTTTATACACTCTTTAACAAACTGACCTTTAATGATGAGTGTTACGTAATCATCAAAGGTTGCAATCTTGATACGGTCATTTGCAGGTAGTTCTTTATTGTCTTTCTTCACTTTGAACTCGAATGGACCAGTGCCACTGAACGGAACCTTGATTTTGAACTGATCACCTTTTTCAACCTGTTGATCTCGGATATCCTTCTCTAGTCTGGGTGGAGCTACAAATATCACACAGGACAAATCACATAAAACACAAAATTAAATACACAAGTTTATTTTCTACTAGATCATTTCTATGACACTTCATGTCATTAATTTTGATATGATTAATAGCCAATTACTGTTGGGATCCTTGGAAGTTAGACAGAGATAAAACTGAGGAAATATTTAAGATCTCTATAGCATAGTTTAATTTACAGCTATTATGACATAACTGTCTAACAATCTACAGAAAAAAATCTCCTGCTACTAAATGCTATTTCTACTTGGATCCAGGACATTTTTTTATCATTCACTTTTACATTTTATTTTGGGACTGATTCAAAGATCTTTTTCCTCTTAGTTGATGGTTCTGTACCAAGTTAAATCATACAGCTGTGAACAACAATCTAAGAAATAATCTTGAATTTTGTTAGAATGATATATATAATTTTACTAGATATGAAGACCTGTGTGCAAGAACACAGTAACACACATTTTTAACATTTTGACATTTCTGGTACCATTATATCCAGTAAAACACACTGGATTTATTAAAGCAAACACTACCTTCATAATGACACTGATATTAAATCAATACAAAAGTAATTTTAGTATAATATCAGTTTGGATGAGAGAAAGAAGCCGGTAACACATATCATTATTACTATAAGAAACCTATGTCATTATATTTTCAATGTTTGTCATCACAAAATCATTATTTTATCAAAATGGCCACAACGTGGGTTACTGTGTTCTTGCAATGAGGTCTTCACATATTCATTTAAATAGCTGATAGTTATGTATTCACCTTGCACTTCCAGTTTACACTTGCATGACTCACGTCCCAGAGGGTTTACCAGTTCACACATGATTTCACCAGCATCTTTGTCATACAACTCACTGATGACAAGAACCACAACATCACCGTCTCTCTTGATGCGATTACGACCAGCTGAGCCCATCTCTATACCATTTTTATACCTAAAGAAATTATTTTACCTTGTAAGAATACTACAAACTTAAAAAGGTAACAAAAAATTAGCATAATTTTTATACCTAAAGAAATTATTTTACCTTGTAAGACTACCACAAACTTAAAAAGGTAACCAAAAATTAGCATCATTTTTATACCTAAAGAAATTATTTTAATTTAAAATGTTTCCTTGACCTTATAATAATACTACACAGTTAAAAAGGTAACAAAAAATGTGCGGCTGAGCAAAAACAACTAAACAAATATTTTGTAAGATGATAATTGTAAGGTTTTTGCTGCAATAAGAAACATAAATGAATATACATTTATTATTATTACATGTGATTGAATAGTTTGTTAGATGAAAAGGTATATTGTTTTTAAAATTAAATAAAATTTTAACTCTGAATAATGAAGATATCTTTATGTCAAACATGTTGCACTTACATGATAACCATACTGATACTAGCAAAATTAAATATGTAACATATCGATGGGTGACTGCATAAAACAGTTATGTCCAACATGGTAATCTTGAGAAACATGAATTTTAAATTTAAAAGTGTCATGTAAAATTAGAACCTTTTATAATTCACAGATTTTATATATATATATATATATATATATATATATATATATATGTGCTGCCCTCATTATGCAAAATAGCACGTCCAAGACTTTTAATTCTGTGCTGATTCTACGTTTGCCAAAATGTACATAACTGTTTTTTGCAGTCAGCTGTCAATATCTTGCTATACATAAAATGGTGTTTACCATATAACAGCTGTCCAACAAATTGCAATAAATATTTTATAATAATGACAATTTCTACAATATGATGAAAAAGAAAAATGTCTACAATATGATGAAAAAGAAAAATGTTAAGGTCTGGAGACTACATGTTTATTTAAATTTGGGTAAATGTAGAAATGATTTACTGCACTAACCAGTAAACATCAGGTTCTGGAGTAGCAGTATATTCAATTGAGAAAGTCACATCACCGCCCAGGGCTCCCTTGGTATTCTGAAGTTTCTTGATGAAGTCTGGTGCACTACCAACTGAAAAATCAAAATAATATTTATATATTATTCATGTGATTTAGAATGCATGGGTGGTGCATGGATTCATGGTCATTTCTTTTTATATAAATTAAAAATACTGAACTGAATTAACTACAGGGAAATAAAATATACTATAAAACTGTATATATCAATGTGGCTTATTATATTAGTGTGGTTGTTTATAAAAAGAGGAGAAATTGTTTTTTTTTAAATAAATCTGAACAATTTGAATTTGTTAGAAAACAATTTTGCAGTTTGTTATAACCACAAATTAATTTCTTGAAAGCAAGCTTGTAAACTTACAGATGACATATTTTGAAATTTTCATGTTGTTTATAAATTAATATTTCAATTCCAATTTAACCAAGGTTCACGAATATTAAAACACTGAATACAAATGTAATAACATTTCTGGTTGAGAATATATTTTATACATATACATTAAAACCCTGTAATTCAATTGAATACAAATGTAATAACATTTCTGGTTGAGAATACATACATTCATAGACAGTAAAAGCCTGTAATTAAACACAAAAAAAGATGACATACCAACTTTCTCTTTGACCTTTACTGGTGCACAACTGAGACCTGGTTCACTCTTGCCAGCTGCATTGACTGCAATAACACGGAACTCATACTCGGATAACTCCATCAGATTGGCTACAGTGTAGTTGTTGTCCACCACTGGGTAATCAGTAGCCTTTGACCACATAGTTGCTCCTTTCTCCTTCTTTTCAACAATATATCCTGTAATCAGTAAAGTTTGTTTTATTTAATGACGCCTCTAGAGCACATTGATCTTATCATCGGCTATTGGACATCAATCATATGGTCATTCTGACATATTTCTTTAGAGGAAACCTGCTGCTGCTACATAGGCTACTCTTTTATATGCATCATCCCACATGGCCTTTGATGAACCAGTTCTGAACCACTAATTGGAACAGAAAACAGTCCAAACTGCAAATGGGTCCACTGACAAGGACTTACACAGGCGGACATGATACTGCTTGAGCTACATTCCACTACCCATGTAATCAGAGACACGTACATGAAACTACCTGGACTGCAGTAGGCCTTTTTTAATGTTAACTGGGTAACAAACTCGACTTTCATATTGCACACAATGTTGTATAAACGTACCAGTGATCTTGGTGCCACCATCTGTGCGTGGCTTGTCCCACTTGAGTTCCACAAAAGTCCTGCCAATATTGACTGGAGAGGGTACACCCGGTACAGAGGGTTTTGCTGAAACACAACATTATATCAAGGTAAAGTACACATATTTACTGTTATACAGCAGAAAATACACCAGATAAAATATCACACCAATCTCCCAAAAAACATAAAATAATTGTCTCACTCTAATCATAAACTAAAATATTTAAATCACAAGTTTAGCTGTTTTAGCTAATAATTTTTTTATATATTATATTTATGCAAATAAAAAATTTAATATGCTAAAACAAGCAAATCTCACGTTTGATACTGATACTTTAAGACAGCAAATGGTCTCAAAAAATAAAAAAGAGTGGAACTTTGTAAATTGATATTCATGTACATATAAATGTTCCACATCATACCGAATGAATTCTCAACTTACTGTGTTTAGCTTTGACACGGATGGCATCGGTTTCAATACTTGGGTTTCCAAGACCAGCTACATTCTTGGCTCGCACACGAAATTCATACTCTGTATTATTTTCCAAACCACTCACTGAAAATGAAAAATGGTAATTTGTGTTAACTACGCATTCAATGAAAACAATTAAAAATAAATAACAAAATGCATTTGTTGGTCTTTTCTCTCACTAATTTTTTTAATTCCCATGACATTAATATTAAATTGATGGATGAATCAGTTTCAATTGTTCAACGATTTTAAAGAAAAAATATCAAAAGGATTCTGTAGAACAATATAGTTAAAGAGTAAAACTATTATTTCAATTTCTAGATGCGGCCATTGTTAATAGATCATTCCAAGAACAGTCAAAGCATGATACTGGTTGGTCATCACCAAAATACCTGAACAATAACCAAACTATTGAAATTCGAATTGATATCATCCAAATTCCTGTGAACACTGACTGGACAAACAATACCAAACATCTTACTAGTTAATAAAATGGGAAAATATAATACAAATTCCAACAGACAATACTTGGACAATTGTCTGCTTCAACATTTTACTAGTTAATAAAAAGGGAAAATACAATACAATTTCCAATAGACAATGCTTGGACAATTGTCTGCTTCAACATTTTACTAGTTAATAAAATGAGAAAATATAATATAAATTCCAACAGTCAATGCTTGGACAATTGTCTCTTCAACATCCCAAGATTCCATGGAGACATAAAGCATTATTTGGATTTAATTCTGGAATGAAATGTATATAGATTGATACCTGTTCCTGTGGTTTCTTTGATGGGTACTTCATTGAAGGTCTTCCATCGGTTACTAGATGGTTCTTTATATTCAATAATATAGCCCTGTATTTTCTTTCCACCGTCATTCTTGGGTCGTCCCCAGGACAATGATACAGACTGTTCATCAATGTCCAATATATCTGGATTTGATGGAGCATCTGGAGTAGCTGGAAAACACAGACAAATTTTGACATACAAAATAACTTTATTAACTGTTAATAATAATACTCCCCTACAAAGGTAAACTGCAGTATCTATACAAGTAGTGAAGCTGAGAAAAAAATTACTTTAAGTTACGAGATTCGCCCTTCTAAGACATGTTTTTAGAGATCAGTGGTGACTGGTTTCTATGAAAACTCAGGCTATTAGAAGCATATCATTTACACATGAGGTAGAGCATACTGCACACTTAAAACATAAGAAAAACTTAATTTTGGCCAGTTTACCTTTGTATGGCAGAATTACATGTGTCATATTAATTACAAATATAGAAAAGGAATGTTTGTTTAATGAGACTGTTTAAGATGCAGCCACCAGGTATTTGTCAGACATGGTTTACAAAAGCAACCTACATACCCTTTCATTTAGCAACAAAGAGTCTTTTATACTCATTTTCTGACAGATGACACAACACAGTGCAACATCAGATATACCAGATGATTAAAACAAAAAGGAATTTTATTCCTAGAATAAAACATTCTGGATGAGCTTTTATTCTTGGACATAAGATCTGACATAACGTATTCCCATCGGGGCGATATCCTTTGACAAATGCATCTAAATGTGATAAAGCTGGTTTCTTACTGTATGGATATTGTGCTGTTGTTGATTGGACAGTTTCCAATGGCTCACTAACTCCATGTTCATTCTCTGCCATCACACGGAAGTTGTACTCATGTCCTTCCGTCAGACCCATCACCTCATAGGTTGTCCCTCGAACAAACTTGCTGACTGGTTCCCAGTTTCCTGTGCGTAAATCTTGCTTTTCCACGATGTAATTACTAACATGGCTTCCACCATCATCCTACAGTGAAAAATAAATTGTTACAGAAAGTTAAAAATTTCCATTTAAAACTCCATGAACAATTGTACTTGGTATTATTAATAAAGGTGAACAGGAAAAAATTACAATCATGGAATGAGTTAAACTGTACCTAAGCATATCATTAACTGTCATCGTCTTACCTTTGGAGAATTCCATCTGAGAATGCATCCATCAGGATTGACATCACTAACTTCAAGAGGACCTTCAGGTCTGCTTGGAGCATCTACAATTATATTATACTAGTGTAATACCAGTTATATATCACAGATAGAGCTTACTTGTAGAATATCTTCAGGTTTACTTAGAGCATCTACAGTTAAATTAGTGTAATAACAATTATATATCACAGACAGAGTTTACTGTAAGAAGATCTTCAGGTTTACTTGGATTATTAACAATTATATTATACTAGTGTGATAAAAGTTATACTTCATAGACATAGCTTATCTATGAAATATTGTAATTTATAGTAATTGTGCTACTAACATAATACACTGTTACATATCACATACATACAACAAATTATAAGTAGGCTGTAACATATGAAAACATTACATTATCTATTAGTATTAACTATAGTACTAGCTTAATATACTGTTATGTATCACATAACTACAACAATGACGTTCACAATAGCTGTATAATACACCATTATGTATCACATACCTACAAAAATGATGCTCACAGTAGCAGTATAATACACCATTATGTATTACATACCTACAACAATGACGTTCACAGTAGCAGTATAATACACCATTATATATCACATACCTACAACAATGACATTCACAGTAGCAGTATAATACACCATTATATATCACATACCTACAACAATGACATTCACAGAAGCAGTATAATACACCATTACATATCACATACCTACAACAATGCTGTTCACAGTAGCAGTATAATACACCATTATGTATCACATACCTACAACAATGACGTTCACAGAAGCAGTATAATACACCATTACATAGCACATACCTACATCAATGACCTTCACAGTAGCAGTATAATACACCATTACATATCACATACCTACATCAATGACCTTCACAGTAGCAGTATAATACACCATTACATATCACATACCTACAACAATGACATTCACAGTAGCAGTATAATACAC
>JAULBS010090156.1:0-17543 GCA_032355785.1 Symmetromphalus regularis | reverse complement strand
AACCTTTCAAATCATCAATCACATTACTAATACAGTAGTCAATTTTACTGCCCCAAAGAGGTTATAGCTAGTTTGTGGTATTATTGACAGTAGTGTTAAATGGTAATAAAATCTCCAGTAGATTACATGGTAAAGTAAGCTCACCCAGTCAACACACTGAAACCAAACACAGATGCCGGATGAACAGCAAGTGGTGACTTTCATTTGAATCAGTTGTTCAAACAAAGAAATTTTAAAATGATTTTTATCATGACTTTAGACTAAATTTAGAGGAACTTTTTCTTTATTAGCCAAATAAAATGTGTCATGGTCTGTTGTAATTTAAAAAAATTCAAGAACTGTATGGATATTTAGGACAATTGTTTTAAACATTCTACCAATACAGGTATTACATATTTTGTTGTGAGCCTCGGTGGTCCCACAGTAGAACATCAGACTCTCAAATTGATGACAGTGGTTCAAAACCCACTGGAGGCTGGTTCACACTTGACTATGTGTCAAAATTACCAAATGTTTGACATCCAATAGCCAATGATTAATAAAACAATGTGCTCTTGTGGTGTCGATAAACAACAACAAAAAATACCTATTTTGTTGTCAATCTAATATTTACATTTGAAATGAAAGATAGGCTTAAAATTCTAATGCTATAATAAGGCCTCAGATTAGTTGAAACATTTTATAACTTGTGAAATATGTTCTAAAAGGAAAGGATTAGTGGTTTAATGCCAACCCAGCACATTTTTTATTCAGCGATTATTAAGTGTCAAACATATGGGGTTTTGTGACTCATGGTCTTTAGAGGAAACCTGCTACCACCACATAGGATCCTTTATAAGTACATTCCTACAGACAGGAGAGCACATACAATGTACCATGGCCTTTGATAAACCAGTTATAGACTACTGTTCAGTGCAAGTAGCCTCCATACTAGCAATCTACTAAAGATGTGTTTATGTAAAGTTTGTTTTATTTAACGACGCCTCTAGAGCACATTGATTTTTATCTTATCGGTTATTGGACGTCAATCATATGGTCATATATTTATTTAGAGGAAACCCGCTCCTGCCACATAGGCTACTCTTTCTGATAAGCAGCAAGAGGTATTTGGACCACTGGTTGGAACAGAAAATAGCACAAAGGCAGGAGCACATACCATGGCCTTTGATGAATCAGTTGTGGACCACTGGTTGGAACAGAAAAACAGAACAAAGACAAGAGAGGACATACCATGGTCTTTGATAAACCAGTTATGGACCACTGTTCAGTACAAGTAGGCTCCATATAAGCAAGTGTTTACTAAAGATGTGTTATAAGACCAAATAATACACACTGACCAATCGTCAGTAACACAGTGATCCAGTCAGCAAGACAGAAATAAACAAGCACTCAAAGACCGGGAGTGGCCATTTTAGCTGTCCATTGCATGATGAATGTTAATTGGTTGTTCCCTGATGAGCATTGATATTGACAAGTTAGTAATTTCAAAGATTCCTTCAATCTCTCATGTCCTAACAAATATTGTCAATCACCATTAGTTTTTCTTTTATTGTTTTTAATTATTCCTGTCAGAATTAGGAAGCAAAAATATCTTGTCCAATGAATAAATGAATGAATAAATATCCATACAGAGAAGCACAAACTGAGGTCAGGCCCACACCCAAGGAGATAGAATGACTCTGGAACCACAAACTGAGGTCAGGCCCACACCCAGGGAGATAGAATGACTCTGTTTTTTTTTGGTTTGTTTTGTTTAACGACACCACTACAGCACACTGATTTATTAATCATCATCTATTGGATGTCGACATTTGGTTATTTTGACATGTAGTCAAGTTTGAGCCAGCCTCTAATGGGTTTTGAACCACTTTCCTCAACTTCAGAGTCTGATGTTCTACCAATGGAGCACTGATGCTCACAGAATGAATCTGTATGCAAACACTACTTACCATACTGTTGAAAAAATGTAATAGATGAACTTTTTAATACCAGTTTTAGCCAATTAAAATCCACATTAAAACAAAAGGCATATTTCTTTGAAAATTCTGGATACATGCCATGATGTGATATGTAAAACCAATATATCAAGGAATTGTCTATAAATTAAATTAACTTATTTTAAAAATGCTTTAAAAATCAAACAACTTGATAACATTTCATGATGTAAAATAAGGTACAAATTTTCACCTTCATAAATTTATGATCCTACATTTATTTATGAGCATGTATGCCTATATATAAAATCACAAGTAACATAAATTGCACATATTTCCCACAGCGAAGACTAATAAATAATTTGTTACATCAGTGTTAGAGAAGAAGACATTCTGTAATGCCAGACATGCAAACAGCAGGTCAAGGTATGTTAACAGCATACAGGTTCCTTTCTCCTGAAGCTTGTCACTTCAAAGTGGAAGATTTTTAACATATAGCACAAACTTCCACACAACCGTGAGAATTTAAACATGGATAACATTTCAATAATGTGTATCAAAAGAAAAGTTTGTTTTATTTAACGATGCTTCTAGAGCACACTGATTTTTATTTTATCATCAACTATTGGATGTCAAACATGGTAATTCTGACACATTTCTTTAGAGGAATCCCACTGCCACCACATAGGCTACTCTTTCTGACAAGCTGCAACGGGTCTTTTATATGTACTTTCCCACAGACAGGACAGCACATATCACTTCCTTTGATGAACCAGTTGTGGACCACTAGTTGGAACAGAAAATAGACCACACTGCAAATGGGCCTACTAAGACGGGTCGATCCGATGTCTGACCACTTCACACATGTGGACATGCCACAGCTTGAGCTACATCCCGCTCCCTTTGTATCAAGTTTTTTTTTTATGTACATGTACATGTATGTATTAATCAAGAAGCAATTTGGGTTGGTAACAGGTTTCATTTTCTCTAAGGGATTTCATCCATTTGAATTCAAATTACCAAATTTTCTCAAGTTTTTTTGTAACAACTGATAGGAATTAACCTACTTTTAACAACAAAACTCCAAATGTTGCTAGAAAGGTCATCCAATTTTGAGATTCTATTAAAAATGGGTTTTTTAAATTATATAAAGGATAGGATGAAGATTTTCTCAATTTTTGCATAACAACTGTGATAGGAATTAACTGAGTTTTAACAACAAAATCCCAAATGTTGCTAGAAAGGTTTTCCAATTTTGAGATTATATTAAAAATATGTTTTTTTTAATTACATATGGGATGGGATCAAGATTTTTAGAATGCACAAATCCCTTGTAAAAGTATTAGGACATGAAATTGAAGCTTTGGGACATAAACTCCTCTAGACCTTTTTCTAAAGAATGGGGATGGTGGTGGTGATGCCCTCATCCAGATAAACATCTTATAAACTGTATTCTATTTGCCATTTTCTCAATTTTACCTAGATTTGTTTTAACCTACTTTCGCCCGTAATAATATATATTTATTTGCAAGCATAAACTACACTGTACTACCATGATATGAAGACCACATAAAAATATATAAAACTGTCTAAACAGATGATTTCCTCATCCAATTTAGAGAGATTTTGCAGGATTAATGAAAAACATTGGTTCAGGGTCATTGACTTTAATAACCCTTGATAAACTTGCAGGGCTTCCTATTTTTAGCATGCAATAAAATTGACTGAATTTCTCCTGATATTTATTATTTATCTAGATGGTTTATTCATATTTGTTTGGAAAATGCTATCATGAAAACCAAGATATTAGCAATACAGAGTTGACATCTTTATATGTCAATGGATCATAGTATCGTATAATTTTCTGGGGGGTTTGTTTTGTTTAAATGACACCACTAGAGTATATTGATTTATTAATCATCGGCTATTGGATGTCAAACATTTGGTTATTTTGACACGTCATGTGTGAGCCAGCCTCCAATGGGTTTTGAACCACTGTCATCAGCTTGAGAGTCCGGTGTTCTACAGCTGGACCACTGAGGATCACTAGGATCGCATAAAAGTTGTGGGGTATAAAGTGTATATAAAAATCTACTTGTAGCATATAAAAATCCAGACTTTGTGGTAACATTAGGTTTCACCTGTAGACCATATGTCATAAATACTAAATTACATAAAGAAACACCTACTGTCCACTGATTAAACATGCTGAGGTGTCATTAAACCTTTTTTTAGATGACAATATAAAATATAAGGATTTTTTTTTCTTTTCTTTTGACGACACCATTAGAGCACATTGATTTATTAATCACTGGCTATTGGATGTCAAATTATTTGGTTATTTTGACACATAGTCAAATGTGAGCCAGCCTCCAATGGGTTTTGAACCACATCCATCAGCACGAGAGTCTGACGTTTTACTGCTGGACCACCGAGGCTCACAAAATAATATATAGTTTAGCCATAGTCTTGAGATTTCTATTAGATACAACTATTTGAACCATATCAAGATAAATAAAAAAGACCTTTCAACTTTTTCAAATTCTTTGATTTGTTTTCTGACTGAAACTTTACTGCCTTGTTTTTAAGAGCAAGTGGGTACAAACTGTAAATGGATGTGCTAAGATCTAGTAATAACATGCTATTCCATCAGAAAAACAACTACTTGTACTTGGTTATGTGTCTGCTATAAACAATTGTAAGAACTTTTTATGTCATGGGATATTTATACTGAACAGCAAAAGAAACGTAAATGTTTGTTCAGAATCACTTTAATCAAATTAGATGAAAAATGAATAAAATCATAAAAATCATGCTACGCATGCTTTATACTTCTCTGCACATGCCTCCAGTAAGTAAAATAGCCAACATCAAAATATGGTTAACTTTTATTCAATCAAACATAGCAAATTAAATTTGCATTTCTTTTGCTGTTCAGTATATAAATAACCTTGATCAAAGAGCATTGGTGTAAGAATTCAATAAAAACTTCCTATAAACAAGACTTGCGTGAAACAAATAAATTTTTTTGACTATAAACAACATTTGTATACGAAAGAAATAATAAAAACTGCATATAAACTACAAATTTAGGATTCAAATTTAAAACAAACACACTATGTAACCTTATGTTATTTTATAACATTTTATGTAGACTGTAACAGTCAAATCATGACAAATGGCCACATTAGTATTTTCATAAAATCATTTAAATACAATATCACATATTAAACAGTCACCTGTCTTACAGTTGCTTGCAGAACTTTGGTGCCAACTCCTTGATTGTATGCCCCCAAGACTCGAGTATAGGGGCTAATTTTAATTTCACTCTTTATCGGATGCCCCCCTGAAATGGATCCCTAGGTCTGCTGCCCCCCTCTGCCCCCCTTTCTTCATCCACTGGTATTTAAAATTCTCCTAACCCATCTAATTATGACTTGTATTAAGCAGCCAACTCTCTTAAGTGACCACTTTGATATTTTTCATATCCATCTAATTTATGAAATGTATTAAGAAATCACGTTATAATGAAATGATTGTTTGTTTAATGACACACCACACATAGATTAATCAATGGCCATTAGGTATTAAACACAGAAGAAAACTGCTACTGCCACAAAGGCTACTCTTTTTTATGTGCTGACAGGATGACACATATCATGGCCTTTATTACACAATTTGTGGAAAAAATTATCCACTGAATCCACATTTGTTTTAAATTTTTAAAGTTTTTGTTTTGTTTAATGACACCACTTGAGCATATTGATTTGTTAATCATTGGCTATTGGATGTCAAACATTTGGTAATTCTGACATGCAGTCAAGTGAGAACCAGCCACCAGTGGGTTTTGAACAACTGTTATCAGCTTAATAGTCCAATGTCCTACTGCTGGAGCAGTGAGGTTCATCCTTGTTCAAGTTTGAACCATGCCCACGTCCATTTGGTTCGGGCATGTCCACCACAGGCCCAATGTCATAAGACAAGGGCACTGGGTCTAGGGCAGAAAAGACAGGATGAAGAGAGAGAGGAAGGCCATACTTGTTTTAAAAGGGAACCTTTTAATACTGCCTTTAAAAGGTGGTTTATACAGGTTTGACTGTATTTCTTTCAAGTATTGATATGAGGCGGGAAGTTTTATGAGAGACAAAGAAACAGGATTTTACTTATTTTTTCATGCAATTCTGCAGTGCGAACTGCACAAGGTGATCTCCATGGCAATATCTCAGTATGAGGTCACCATTAACATACAAATGATGGTCGTGAGACAAAGAATAACATTACTGACATACAGTTTAATTTTTTAACTTCAAACTATTAACTTTAAATCAGAACAATAATTGTGACTAGGAGGCCTCAGTAATGGCTGACATAGCAATAACAATAGAAGTTACACATGATTTTTTTATCATTTTGTTTTTAATATGTCTGACTTGTTCTTTTGTAACTGTTGTCTTAGCAATAACAATGAAAGTTACACATGATTTTTTCATCATTGTTTTATTTTTAATATGTCTCTATTATGCTTTAGTGCTTTTGTTATCCATGAACATAGAGGTTACAGAATTTACCATCGTGAAAACTTTTACATTTGTTATTGTACATGTACAAATTCTCCTTGGTACTTAACTGTTGACATTGAATTCAGGGTTAATCATAAACATTTTTGTCCCATACTGAAATTTGAGTCCCATATTCAAAATCAAAAGCATTGCTGTTTTTCTCAATTGATAATTCCAACAGTAGAACATAGGACTTTGAAGCTGATGACAGTGGTTCAAAACCTGTTGAAGGCTGGCTCACACTTGACTAATTGTGCAAATAACCAAATAATAAATCAATGTGCTCTAGTGATGTCCTTAAACAAAAAAAACCAACACTACAATTGTAAGTCAGGAACTCATGTAATTTCTTTCTGAGAATTCCTAGTTTCTTCTCTAATGGGCAATTCCACTGTCAAGGGTATGACCATCAGATAGGTTTTATAGAATATACAATGAAAACCTTACAAAGTGGCTTTGGTTTCATAGTGTGATTAAAAACACTGACACCCAAATTATGAAGTACAGTCACCATTATATTTGAAAGAGAACTAGTATAGTGACTAGCCAAAGTTTTACCCCTGTAACGGGTGTGACCTTAACTGTCACACCCGTTACAGGATATAAAACATTGGCTGATGAATATAAAAGGCTTCTGATAAACTTAATAATGACTGTACTTCATAATTTGAGTGTCAGTGGTTCTAATCACATCATGAAACTAAAGCTGCCATGTGAGGTTTTCATGGTATATTCTATAAAACCTCTCTGATGGTTACACCCATGTCAGTGGAATTGCCCTAATGGAATAGACAAACTAATGATTAAACAATTTGATCTGGTATCATTAAATAAAGATTACTTTTTTCACATACTATATTTATTTGGCTGTAAGCAGTCTTTTTCCCCTGAAAAACCAGCCTTAAAAACCTGACCCATCTTATAAACAAGATTTACTGGTAAAGTCGAAATGCTGTTTCAGCAATTTCTGGTTATAATAGCTGGTCAAAAAAAATTGCTAATTTGTGACTTTCAAGAGTTGTCTTGATTACTTAATTACTCGGCACTTTCAAAATGATGGACTGCTAAACATATGGGTAAATACTGGTCATAAACAATATAAATATTGCCTGAAACAAAGCTATGTGAGTAATTTTCTGTTCAACAGCACTCAGTAATGTAACTATTCATGCATTGAAATAAAGTAAAGTTTGTTTTATTTAATGACGCCTTTAGAGCACATTGATTTTTATCTTATCATTGGCTATTGGACATCAATCGTATGGTCATACTGACATATGTTTTAGAGGAAACCAGCTGTCGCCACATAGGCTACTCGTTCCGATAAGCAGCAAGGGGTCTTTTATATGCACTGTCCCACAGACAGGACAACATGGCCTTTGATGAACCAGTTGTGAACCACTGGTTGGAACGGAAAATAGCCCAAACTGCAGATTGGTCCACTGAGAAGGATCGATCCGATGACCAACCAGTTCACAGGCAAACACTCTACCATTTGAGCTACATCCCGCTCCCTATCTATGCATTGAAGTTAATATAATATTTTTTCAGTGAACATCAGTGGCAACATGCTCACAGGAATTCTTGAAAATTTCTCCCTAGTTTACAAAGAAGTGGAAGCAAAAATATCCCTCAGAACACTCCAAAAACACTCACCATCTTATAAGCAATGTCAACTTATAGTGGAATAAATACGGTAATTCAATTGAACTAAATGACATCCCACTGCCATAAAAAACACTTTCTAATTTGAAATAAACATAACTTTACATGCCACAGTAGGCTTTTAATCTGTACACATTGTATTACTGCAACACAAAGAGCTCAAGTTTATCTACTATCCCAGTGTTTTTAATTGGATGTTTTATGTAACTATTTTGGCATAATCATTAATCAAATGGGTTTTGCTTAAAGGAATTTTTTAATGTAATAGTTTTGATGATCAAATTGAAAAAAAAGTTAATCTTGTCTATTACATCTGTATTTTGTTAATGTTAGTTTGAAGATTTATAAGAACTCAGTAACCCATGCTGTAGCCATTTTGAGAAAATAAGAATTTTGTGATGGGTTACCGGGTTATGACTAACACTGAAAATGTAACGATATAATTTTATAGCAATTAACTTGCTGGGTTCTTGCTCTCAACTAAACTTACATAAACGAACAATTATTTTCATGCACTTTTGTATTGCTTTAATATGAGTATCATTATGAAGGTAGTGTTTGTCTTAATAAATCCAGTGTGGTTTACTGGGTATAATGATACTAAAAACATCAAAAATATGGGTTACTGGGTTCTTGCACTTGAATTCTAACTCATGAATGCCATTCATTGGTTTATTAAATACCCCATGCCAGTTCAAATCTTGTTTTTAATTATCATATTTATCAAAAAGAACAAAAAAGGCTCTCAAAAATTATATTTTGTTTATGACAATTTTAAAATGTGAATTTCTTTATTTCTAACTCATAAATATCATTTATTAGTTTCTCAAATTTCCCATGCAAGTTCAAATCTTTTTTTTTTAATTGTTATATTTATCAAAATGAATCTCATAAACAAAATATAATTTTTCAAAAGTCTTTTTGTTTATTAGTATTCTGACAAGGTTAACTTTTTTTTTTCTAGCTATTGAATATCATTAATTAATTTCTTGAATTTCCCATGCAAGATCAAACCTTGTTTTTAATTGTCATATAAAATGAACAAAAAAGGCTTTCAAAAATTACATTTTGTTTATGAAAATTTTGAAAATGTGATCTTCTTTATTTCTATCATTCATTAATTTCTCGAATTTCCTATGCATGCTCAAATCTTATTTTTAATTTCAGCAAGCTTATGACATTATCAAAAGAAAAGGTAATTACATGAATGATCGGATGGCACTCAACCACGCAAAATTGTTCATTTTTTCCTAATTCACCTGTACGAATAAAAAAACCTTTCATTCATCCAATCTTGATCGCAGCCGTAGCAAAACTGCCATCTTCGATGAGAAAGCAATGACAGGGTAATAAAGAGCTTGTTTGTCATAGATCTCCTAATCTTCTTCAACTTGCCCCGGGCTAACTATTACTTCAAGTGAATAAACACCTTAAAATGAATCACAAATGAACCATCTTATTTCTCAACATTTGTAGACAAACCTGAATTTAATATAACTTATGTCACATACTTGGAACCTACAATGTATGAAACATAAGTAATATGACATACATTTTTAATTATTATGAAATAAAGAGAAAAAAGCAGGATTAAAAAAAAATTGATGTACTATTGTGAATATTGCAGAAATGTACCATCATGTTTTTCAACATTTGAGGAGAAATTTGAATTTAAGTAATATGTATATATATATATATATATATATATATATAGTATGAAATAAAGAGAGAAAAAAAATGATTAAAAAAAATTGATGTACTATCTTAGGCTATTGTGAATATTACACAAATGCACCATCATGTTTTTCAACATTTCAGGAGAAACCTGAATTTAAGTAATATGACATACATGTACATTTTTAACTAATATGAAATAAAGAGAAAATGAATGATTTAAATAAATTGATGTACCGGTACTACATTGTATCTTTGGCTATTGTGAAAATTACACAAATGAACTACATGTATCTTGTTTCTCAATATCTATGGACAAACCTGAATTTAAGTAATATAACACAGATTTTTAACTAATGTGAAATAAACAGAAAATGAATGATTTTAAAAAAAATGATGTACTGTCTGGCTCTTGTGAATATTACAGAAATGCACCATCATGTTTTTCAACATTTGTAGACAAACCTGAACTTACTAATATGCTATACATTTTCTTTCAGTAAAAGTTATCACAGACATATATTTATACATTTATTTATTTTTATATTTATTTATTTATTTAATTAACGACATTACAAGAGCATGTTGTACTAATATTACTACATGTATTAATCATTGGCATATGATGTCAAACATGTGAAAATTTGGACACATAGTCAAATGTGAGCTAGCCTTTGATGTGTTTTGAACCACAGTCTTCAGCTTGACAGTCGGATGTTCATACCATACTGGTATATAAAACCAAAAATATAGCATTCAGTATAACACTATTAACAGACAAGTTCTTTTTCAACAGTTAAATCCAAACATTTCTTCAAACTTAGACAAATATTGATGAATAGAAATAGATATAGCAATCAGAATCCAAACCATACTTTTTTTACTCCCAATTTATTTTTATCACTTCCAATATTTGAAGTTAACTATCTCGAATATTTCCCAAACTATTGCAGAATAACTTGCATAAAAAGTTAATGTACTGGATATTCCATAAACCCTATTTATTAGGTTCAAAAGAGTGACTGAATTGTCTCAGAGAAACATTAGCTAAAGCTGTGCTTTGGTTAAGATGGAATTTCTTGGCACAAAATGCTAATGTTTGATTTGTGATGTGGAAGCCAAAATCAGCAGACTGGAAAGCTAGATGGTAATGTTCATTGATTGCCAATGAACACAGATAGTGAAATGACGCTTCTCCTATTAATGACTTCACTATTTTGAGAAATTATTGCAGAACAAAGTTTTAATATTTCAATGATAAAGTGTTCTACTCCTCCAATATATTCATCATGGTTTAATTATTTTCAATAAATTATGAGTAACATAATTTATGTGGTTTCTTTCTTATAACAGTTTCAGTGTATAACATAGTTTTTAGTGTTTAACATAGTTCCAAAGATTTAGGCTATTGATCCTTCATGGTTTAATAATTTTCCATAAATTATGAACAACATAATTTATGTGGTTTCTTACATAATTTATAAGTTTCAATGTATAACACAGTTTGTAGTGTTTAACATAGTTCCAAGTATGTAACATAGTTCTAAAGTTTCAGGCTATTGATCCTGCCAAATGAAGTTCTCCTTCTCAAACGCGTCCGAAATAATTTATCGTTTCACTGCTCTCTGATTAGAACCAACAATTCTGTTACCTTAACTGTCAATGAAGTATGAAAATAAAACATTTTCTCCGAGTCATGTGAATTTATGGTACAACTTGTATTACAGACTTGACTTTTTCAATTCTAGGTATTTCATTCCTTTCAACTATAAAACTCATAGTTGCCTTACAAATTAAGTTCTCTTTTTAGCATTATAATACATTTTAGCTGACAGAGCCTTTTATGGATAATTTGAAGTAAATGTATATATTACATGTTCTTACATCTATTTGTGAACATTTAATGTTTTTTCATGACCAGATGATAGTATTAAGTCCAAATGGAATTTATTTGTAACATTAGGCACATGTGTGCTGTCAATAAATCTTCTTAACATGATGAACATTAATCAGGTTTAGTGAATAACTAAATTATTTTTGATATGATAGCTTTTATTTCACATTTTTGTTGAATTATATTTGCCTCAAGTATCACACTGAAGCAGATTACTCTGTTTTATCAATTTTAAAGAAAAAAGCAATCACCAGAACCTACTGTTATCAGCTACATATGTGAGATCTGCTACTTCATATTCTCATGATTACCGAACAGATAATTCTGTTTGCAATAAATAATCAACAACTGCCTTGCGTTCAGAACAGGCTAGCATATGCAGTCATTATGTACAAATTTTATTGATACCAAACTTTCTCAATGACTTTAACATAAAATCTAGTCAAGCTAGAAATTTCATCCTGAATGCAGCCATGGTTTTGAGGAACCCACATTTTAGACCTTGGTTCAATGGTGGGCATGGATGGCACGTATGTTCCATAAATAACCAAAACATATAGAGTGTCTGAGAATTACATTGTACATGTTCAACTTCTGTCTGTTATTAATAGTCAATCGCAAATGGTGCACATATCAAATGTTTGTAACATTATTACTTTGACAAAAGAAACTTTGGAAACTACAGATTCTAAACAAAATCTTGTTTAATAATCCTACATGTGCCACCATAAACTTCATTCAAGGATTAAGTTGTACAGATAATTTTCGGACACCCTGCATTTCTGTATGTAATAAATGCTAGCTGGTTTTGAGGACCCCATAATTTGAAGTTTGAGATAAGCTTTAAGCTCTTGTACCTAATAGCACACCTAAACAGACTTTCTAATGACTTGTTACAAAAATAAACATGGATTTACTATTTACATGTACCAATTAAAGAGAAAACAAACAGGAAAAAAATATTATCCAGCGTCCTTTTTATATATGTAAGATAAAATCTAGAGCATAATTTTTTCAGGCCTCAGCAATTTATAGTATGCCTTAAGATTCTAATTCTTTTGTTTTTTTTATTTCACGAAACTACAGATTCTAAAAAATCTTGTTTATAAATCCTACATGTGCCACCATAAACTTCATTCAAGGATTAAGTTGTACAGATAATTTTCGGACACCCTGCATTTCTATATGTAATAAATGCTAGCTGGTTTTGAGAACCCCATAATTTCAAGTCTGAGATAAGCTTTAAGCTCTTGTACCTAACAGCACACCTAAACAGACTTTCTAATGAATTATTACAAAAATAAACATGGATTTACCATTTACATGTACCAATTAAAGAGAAAACAAACAGGAAAAAAATATTATCCAGCCTCCTTTTTATATATGTAAAATAAAATCTAGAGCATAATTTTTTCAGGCCTCAGCAATTTATAGTATGCCTTAAGATTCTAATTTTTTATTTTTTTTATTTCACCAAACTAAATTATTGGCAGTTCTCACGTTTATACAAAAATGGTTAATTCTTGTCAACAGTTTTTTTTTAGCATATGACTGCATGTACCCAGAAGTTTAAACAAAAAGAATAATTACTCACCTTGGTAAATTAACGACAGTTGTTCCCATCAACATTTCTTTCAACAAGAATGGGAACAATAATTTAATTAAAATAACTGACACAAATAATGTAACTTTTGTTTAATTTAATCTTATTTAAACTAAATCTGAATACTTCAAAAAATTAAACTCAACACAATTGTGACAGAAATGATGTAACATTTGTTTAATTTAATCTTATTTAAACTAAATCTGAATACTTCAATGAATTAAACTCAACACAATTGTGACAGAAATGATGTAACATTTGTTTAATTTAATCTTATTTAAAATAAATTTTAATACTTCAATGAATTAAACTCAACACAATTGCTTATAAGTGGTAAAATTTAATTTTGTTTAAATTTGCTCAATATCCAGTAAGATTTTTATGATTGTGGTTGACTGACCGACAAAGACATTTCTATTTCATGACACAGTCAATTAAATGAGGCTTCAAAAGTTTATTTATGCTTGTGGTTTACTGCTTGTGGCATGGAGCTTCCATTTCAAAGGTCAACAGTTTGCTTTCAGATACAAGCATCCTAATTCTGCAATGCATCATCTGCCAAATTAAAAAGACATACTTCATTGTGTTGGATGTTGAATAAGACTTAAAACTGTACAACTTAAATGCTCCTAAGACATATACAGTTAAAACAACAACAGATAGTCTATACACCAGTTATGGATCACTTGCTGGAAACAATAAAAAAAAATCACTACCCACTAAAACCTGTAAAAATTGGGAGACCGCAATTTTTTACTTTCATAAAGTTTTGTATTGCAAAAATTAAAATTAAAAGCATAAATTACTGTCACTGCTCATGTAATAACCTATTTTGAAATAGGGTATGCAAAATAAAAAGTTACCTGATGTTTGTAACCCTTGCAATTAAGAAAATGTCAACAGCAAAATAAATGCTGTGGACAAATAATGTCCACAGCATTTTCCATGACAATTTTATACTTTATTTTTAACAATAAGAAAAAAATATACCATGAAATAAAAAAAATTAGTCCACGGCAACAAAAGTTCCAAGGAGAAAGAAAATCTCCATGGCAATTTCAGAGGTTGTGTTTGCGTAACTCATTATCATACATGTTGTAAATGCAAATAGATGAAGCAAATTTACAATTCTCAGAAGCCTGCTCACTTAAGGACAAATCTATTTAAGACAAACATCTTCTTTATTTAAGCATATAAAGTCACTTTTTAGGAGAAGATAAAATTCAACACTAAGTGAAAAACTCTTGGGAAGCTTTAAAGAGACAGTGTATTTGACATATCTTTATCTGGTTGCTTTACACAATGCAGGATGCATGCATGATCACTGCAAAGTCACATTTACTTTCTATCTGAGAAAAAACAGCAGCACATAGGGATTGCAAAGAAGCTCAAGTCCTCAAAAACATCATTATTTTCAATGTCACCACACTAATGTGCTAATCGTATTTGGACACATTCTCCACTACAGGAGCTCTTGCTAAGTGCAAGCTTCAGAGTAATAAAACGAAGACAAGAAAACACTAATTTGAAGACAATCAACTTTAAATTAAGATCAAGTAGAATTTTTTCGTGAATAATATTATTCAGCATGTGGGCTAAAAGATCATCTACAATAAAAGCTATTTAAGTGACCATGTGAAAATACATAACAGATAAACATCTCACAAATAAGCTTAGGTCTCATTTGCAATGCAAATCAATATAGGAATATTGAAGTTGCATTAATTAGCACAAAAAGATACAAGTTTTATCTCTATATAGTATATATAAAGATCTCTATATGTGTATGACCTATCCCCAAATTTGACACAAATGTCAAGTTCATTATGTGTTAAAAAATAAAGGTGACTGACTGATATTTCTCTCTGAAATGTCACAGAGAGAGTGTCAGTATGGACAGTGAATGTGGATCTAACTAATAGAAGTACATGAAATTGAAACATTTTCTGATGATGTGTTTTTCAATATTCCCTTACTGCATCCGCCTTTGATGAGGAATAATTGTATATTTCAAAAGAAAGAAAAGAAAATAATTTGTTCAATGATATCTCAGAACATTGTTTAATCAGTGGTTAGTAATTAGAAAAGTAAAGTTTGTTTTATTTAACGATGCCTCTAGAGCACATTGATTTTTATCTTATCTTTAGCTATTGGAAGTCAATCATATAGTCTACTCTTTCTGATGTAGCAAGGGGTCTTTTATATGCACTGTCCCACAGACAGGACAGCACATACCATGGCCTTTGATGAACAAGTTGTGGACCACTGGTTGAATGGAAAATAGCTCAAACTACAAATGGGTCTACTGAGGAGGATCGATCCGATGACAGACTGCTTCACAGGCTGACACGCTACAATTTGAACTACATCCCACTCCTAGTATTAAATGTCAAACATACAGTACTGTGCAACACAAGTCTACAGAAGAAAACTGCCACTACATTCTTTCTAGTCTTTTGATTAACAGCAAGGAGATACTTCATTATTATTTTTTTTTTTAACGACACCACTAAACACATTGATTTATTAATGATTGACTATTAAATGTCAAACATTTTGTTATTTCACACCCTTGAAAATGTCTTTATTATACAGATGAAACATCAAGTTTTATCAAAATAATCTTTTAATTTTTTGTGTTGTTTTTATAGAAGTGGATGGTTTTATGATAAAAACTTTGTTTCAAATTTTGTTATTTTGACTTTTAGTCAAGTGTGAGCCAGCCTCCATTGGGTTTTGATGTGCTGGGGGGTCGTTAAACATTAAACCATTGGGTTTTGAACCACTATCATCAGCTTTGAGTCCGACATTTTACAGCTGGACTACAGGGGCTCATGAAAAATTTATACTTTATATGCACTTCCTCACAAACTGGACAGCACATACCATAACCTTTATTATACATTTATCCACTGGCTGTAATGAGAAATAACCCAATGGATCTACTAAATGGGTTTGACCCATCGACCTATGCACCTTTGCCTAAATGTTTTCTACTGCAATCAGCAAAGATATTTTGGTTTGTTTTGTTAAACGACCACATTGATTTATTAATCATTGGCTATTGGATGTCAAACATTTGGTTATTTTGACACGCAGTCAAGTGTGAACAAGCCTCCAATGGGTTTTGAACCACTGTCATCAGTTTGAGAGTCTTACCACTGGACCACCAAAGCTTCAGCAAAGATAATTCATGTACTTTGTATGCTTGTCATCTAAAGACAATGACACTGTTAACTAATGATATAGAGAAATTAATTGTAAATGTGTCACAGCTGTCTAAATGTATCAAAGATCCATAACAAAGTTATTTATCAGTCGAATTGAGCTTCTGTGTAAGATATCTGAAGACATCTCGGACATTAGCAATCGTGATTTCTTCTCCCAGTATCAACCTAATTGAAAAGGGGATTTAGCTCAAGACGGGTCAATGTTTGACCTGTACAAATCAATCATGCAAAGGTTAATGCTTTTTCATCCATAGTAGTTCATGGCTTACATTTTACCAATGTGTAGGCTTTTTATGGATTGTCACAACAAGACCATAAAATTATAAGAAACAGAGAAATTCTGGTATTAATTTTGATGTTTTCATACCAGTTTTAGCAGCAAAAAAGACTAACAAGTCTGTTATGTACATACATGTAGGTATGCACATAAAGATTTTTAAATTACGTTCAAGATGTTAACAAATGACACCTGAAACTGTCTTCTCTGGGAAAACAGCAAATAAAAGATCCTTTGATGCTATGTGGCAAAAGAAGAAATTTTCTGTGTTACTGAATGTAACAAACAGCCATTTGCGTTTAGTCACTTGTTAAAATATTGTTAATAACATTAAGTTGCATTAAAGATTATTTTCTTTGAAACATTAATGTTTCAGTAAAAGATGTGATCAATAGTCTTGTGGACTGGTCTCAATGGCACAGTGGTTAAGCTGTCAGACTCATGACTGGAAGATACTGGGATCAAATCTCAGTCAAGGCATGAAATTTTTAATCTCAATAACCTTTAGTCAGTACTCCAGAAGGCCCAATGGGTAGGTGTACACCACTTGCGCTGACCAGTTGTTTACAACTGGTTTATCGAAGAGATGTGATATGTGGGAAAGATTCCTTCCTACTAATTGGAAAGAGTAGCCTATGTGATAGTAGTGGGTTTCCTCTAAAGACCATAAGTCACAAAATACCATATTTCTGACACCAAATAGCCAC
>JAULBS010090145.1:0-17544 GCA_032355785.1 Symmetromphalus regularis | reverse complement strand
TGACGTCCAATAGCCGATGATAAGATAAAAATCAATGTGCTGTAGAGGCGTTGTTAAATAAAACAAACTTTACTTTTGAAGAGGGTCAATTCAACAACCCATCACACCTCTGGATGACATTTATCTCTAAGCTGTCCCTTCGTTAAAATATAACAACACTTTAAACACATTTGATAACATTTATTTCACCATATTTACTTATATGACAAAAAACACATTTTTAATATATAGTAATCATTTAAATTGATGGATAACAATGTCTTGTGTCTAATTACAATAGAAATAGGTAACTTAAAAGGTATATGTAATGTAATGTTATATATGTTTATATACATGTGTACACAAAATGAATATATGATTATATAAATGAAGATAAGAAAGGTCACAAACCGATGCTTCAGAACCAAAAGGGTATAAGTTGGAGTAGCATATAATGGAGAAAAGGGCCAAAAACTGTTTCTCTCCTAGACACAAGCTTTATGTGGAATATCTTTTGAACCCAAGATAGCTTCAGAAACCTACACACACCCTTTGAGCACCAGATGCTGCTCACTTAGGGGCATTCAGTGATACCAGTATGTACCAAATCCAGACTTAAATCTGTCTGGTTCTCAAGCAGTGAAACATACTAAATACAATCATTCTTACAAAATAATATTGCCATAATTCCAGTCTATCCATTATGTCAAACACATTTCACAAGAATGGTTTATACAAGTTATAATGAAAAACATTAAATAAAAATAGATTTTTAAAAAATTACATTGGTTTTGTTAATTTCTTTAGCAGTTTTATTATTATGTATTTTTATGATTTCCTCAAATTATTTTAAAATAAAACTGCAAACAGATTTTTAGTTTATCTTGTACATGACCTTTTATGTTAGAATCTCTTGATTCAAGGGTCGTGATTTATAAACTGTTGTTTTGCAGATGAGAAAAATGGATAAAGATGGTCATGGGTTTAATAATTAAAATACACATAGTTTTCAATTTTCTGCATTTAATATCAGTCTTGTGTTATTTCAAAGGTGACTAGCTGATCATTTACTGTTAAGTTACAGTAATCTAAAACCCATAAATAGGTTACACAAATTTTATTTATGTAACCCATTCTATTTTGCACAACCAGTTTTCAAAATACTTTGATATGTTACAACAAACGAACAGACAACCGATACTGAAAATAAAACAACTCCTTGTAAATGAAGTCATAAAGTTTGCATAAATGAAAAATGGTTACATAAAATTAGAACAGTGCAAATAAATGATTGACTGTACAATTTCCTAATTGATTGCCTGACATAGGTCAGATATATTCTGTAACATCCCATGGATACATGGAATAAAACATTTTCACCTAACCTAATTGTGCACTAATTGTTATTTGTAATTCTTTTGGTTTTGTTTTAAAATCCAGATTCTTGCACATTTTTCTTTACAAAAAATAAAGACTTTTCAAAGACTTTCAAGGTAGGTTTTTGCAATTTTCAAAGATATTTTTTTTCATAAAAACAGCCAACCATCCACAGGTTTTAAGATGGAAATTGCTGAGAAGAACAAAATTTGTCATGATGGTATTTACAATCTTAGTTGATATTTAGTATTACCACTTAATATGGGACATTCACCAGTACAGAAAAACAGGCAAAATTCAATGTTATGTTCAGGGGTAGTCAGAAGATTAAAAGGAGGCAGAGAATGTTTTTGGAACAGATAAGACAGAAATTAAAGATTTTCACACACATTTTTTTTGACAAACCTGAAATTCAAAGACCTTCAAAAATATTTTTGAATAAAGACTCAAAGATTTTCAAGATGTGCAAGAACCCTGACGATACACACCCTTAGAGCATAACGATTCCCTAATCACTGACTACTACATGTCAAACATTTGGTAATTTTGCAAGCCTCCAATGGGTTATGAACCACTGTCTTCAACTTGAAAGTCTGATCATTTATAAATCTAGTCAATAAGAAAATGAGTAAATCTCATAAAGATATTCCAAAATCTATTACATAAACTAACATCTGATATGTGTACTACAACGTAACAACAACTGCATTACAAACAATGAAACTGATTTAGGTTTCCTTGTAATTATTATTATACATAATTTTATTATATAAATAATTCACAACCAATCAACAAGGTAATAAATGTTTTGCTTTCATTATTTACCTACAAACAATATAACACTAACTATAAACATAATGTTTACTTTTATTTCTGCCAATATAGATCTACATGAGAAAAACCCTCCATTTTTAATATGAGACTTTCTTTTAACAAACAGCTACTTTTGGATAAATGTGCTTTACAAAATGTTCTTTCAACAATACAAATATCAATTATCATTAAAATAGCTGTGTTCAAATAACATTTTAATTGCATATTATATCACACGCAAAAAAATGCAATAAATTTTCTAAAAGTTAGCCAGGCATGGAAATTGGAAAAAGTAGCTGGTGCATATTCAACTTAAAATCCAAATCCAAGGGATACCTAAGTCCTGATGGGGTGCAGGGGCAACACCACGACAGGTGGTTCAGGAAGGTTAAGTCCTCTGCCCAAAAATGAATTTGGGTATTTCGGAGGCCGAAATTAAGAAAAACTGTTTCCATTTGTAGAGTACCGACATTGACACAATTAAGAGAGCATTGCAGCAAAGGGACAGGACTGCACAGCAAATGCCACAATGCCTTGATGAAATTCGACCCATGCACATGATAATACAGCTTTGTATAAAAAAAAAGTAGAAACTTGTTTAAATTACTACAACCCTCGTATTTACAATAAAAATGTTACAATATCTGACAACCAGCATCCACTCCCCCTGTCCCCTGAAAGTTTCAAGTCACGTGATCAGCAAAAACTATCCATCTGTATTTCCTGGAATTCACTAAGAGCCCTGATTGGCTCAATCCTCGACTTTGAGGTTCCCTTTTTGATTTTTGATCTGTGTTCGTCAGGATCCTCTCGCCATACTAACGGTTTCTTGGCTGGGGCTTTCATCTTCCACAGCACAACAGATGACTACAAAAAAAAGAGCTTTCTTAAAGCATGTTTTGGAAAGACATTTCTGTATAGAATCACATAAATATTATGGGAGTGCCACCACCCAACAAGGGAAAACAAAAATTATACATTAAGATATAGATGGCCTCTTAAAATAATAATGACAACAAATAACTAACTGTAGGAACACATTATGAATCTGCTTTATCAAACATCCACATACATTTTGCAACATTAGAACCCTCCCGTGTTAAGAAGGTATGCAGTGTTAAACCAGTGGTGGATGACTGGCTGGAATGAGAACTAGCCAGGATTTAAACTGTATAAAGTGACTGTCAGAGAGGCATAAAGGACTTCCTGTCACACATATCCATTTAACCTAGTCGAAGAAATATTACTAATATTATTATCAGATGTCAGATAAAGTATTTAAAAAAACACAACTTATTAACTATTGACAATTACTTACAGGTAATCCGGTATTCTTTGGATACTGAAATAAATAAAAATAACCAATAAGCAAGTATAGGTCAAGCTATTAATAATAAATATAAACAAAAATCATAAAATTATAATAAAACTTTTTTACAAAGTGTATCCAGCAGATCTAGAAGAAATTTTTTTTGGACCTTTTCAGTGCTTGTGGCCTTTATGTACAGACTGATATACTTACATTAGACAATAATTATTCCGTGTCTTGTTACTTTCATTATCGGTAAAGAAGACAGAATTTTATTATTTATCTTATTTTTGTATAATTTTATTATTTATCTTATTTTGTGAGCAGGAATATATATACATATATTCCTGTACATACTGTCAACATAGTATAGTAAATATAGAAGCATACTATATATTTTTTTTAAACCAATAAAAAACCACAAACTATTGTTTCTGGGGACAATAAACTTTTCTGAAAAAAGAAAGAAACACGGATAATGATACTTTGTTGCATAAGTTAATTTGGCACAGAAGGATCATGGAAAAAAGGTTGAAAAATATCGGAAACCACACAAATGACATATTGTAATGCAGAATATATACAAACACCAAAAATCAATGTTTTACTTTTAATGGCAGCCAAGCCTGTGCAAAGCTGGTAATAGGTCGAGGCAAGATGGGAAATATAGGCCCCCAATTCAAACTGCACATTAAGTAGTTTTGTAATCAGTGCCAAATACCAGGGGAAACAGGCCCTCTCAGAATCGAATGCCTATGCCAACTGGTCCCCCTCCTCATCCTGCCGCTCTGACCTGATGGCACCAACTTTGTTTAGACTGGTTTTGTAAGTAAACTTACTTTTGTGGAAGCAACGTAACAAGCTTTTACAGTGAGTACAACAGCATTCATCAAGTTCTTGGCTGCCTGGATTAGTGAAGTTGCACTGTCAAGCTGGAATATTCACAAAAATGTCTTTATAAGTATGTTGCCATGGCCAAGTGGCTCGGTACATGTTGGTGTTAAACAATCAATCATACAAAATGTGAAGAGGTATATTGTCTTTTATTGATATTATAATACAAAGTGTGAGCACTGGCATAACTATGTCCTCTCTAGCACTACCAATCTCTCGCTTGCTCTCACCACACACACGCTCGCACACACACACACACTGACCCAACCTGATCTTATCACTTTCACAGGCACTATAGTGTCACTCTCTCTCTTATCTTGCAATAACCTCAACTTGCAGCATCACCCAAACATTGGATTTAATATCCAAAACAATGGAACTAACTAATTGTCAGGTGGCAGGAGAAAACAATATCTACTGAACATAGTTATGTTGCAAATAGAATAGCTTCCCATACATATATTAATCATACATTTTTTATAAAAAACAATCAAAGATGGTTATTCCAGAATCCACATAGCAGGCCTCCAAGAATTGAAAATTTGAATAATTCTCATGGGAGATGCCATTTAAAAAAAAAAAAATGTAATGTTAATAATAATAATAATTTAATTTGTGATTGAAAAATAGATTACACAAATAAGATTTGTGTTAGAAATGGGAGAAAAACAGTATTATATACAATTTAAAAGGCCTGCTACAGTACATATTTACCAAAATTAATTGAATTTTTAATACATTTGTAACAGAATTACTCCTAGCCACCAATATATTAATTAAAACAGCCTCCTTTCTATTTTATGATGGTTTCTTCAATAGCTCTATTTACAACAGACCACTGGAGCTTTAATCATACCACTGCCACACATCAGTATAATATGAAACATCTTACCCCACAAACAATAAGTTCCCCGCTCACATTCTGTACATCAGCCTTCACCTTGCTGGTAATATTAAGTTGGTGACAATACAAGGCGATCCGCTGCATGTACGCATCCAAATCTTTCTTTGACTGAGAATCCGGGCACTAAAGAAAAACAAGAATTTCATCTAAATACATCTAAAAATAACCAGTTTGTTTTATTTTTTTATATTTATTTTTTTTTGTTTGTTTTAACGACAACACTAAAGCACATTGATTTATTAATCATCAGCTATTGGATGTCAAACATTCGGTTATTTTGACACATAGTCAAGTGCGAGCCAGCCTACAACAGTTTTTGAACTACTGTCATCGAGAGTCCAATGTTCTATCACTGAACCACCGAGGCTCACAAATTTTTAATTTTATTTTATACATCTATCAGATCTTTGTCATCACCAAATCAATTTACTGTGACACTGTGATGTCAGTTTCAAGATAATGAACACACCACATAATATATTCTTAAACAATTATCAAACAAATATTCCACTGATTATTTAAATTATAACCGGATTTTCTTGGGTACATTCTCTTTGTGCCAGCGTAGAAAATAATAAATTGGTATTTATCAAATTTAAATGTGGCATTTTTAGCGTTTTAAAAATTTTCAATTCTCGTGGCAAGAAATATGCACAAAAATATTACTGATTTGATCCATTCTTGTTATAACATAATCAGGGTTTCTACCTGAGGGGTAAAATTCTGTATCGTTTAATTTTCTGAGGGTATGACTTTGTACCCTCAAATTGTTTGGATAATTTTTTTAAAAGGTTCTTCAAGGAGCCAGAGACAACAAAGTCAGCATCAGTAATCAGACTGTTAGTATATATGTCAAAGTGGTCTAAAATTCATTTCCTTGCCTCAAAAAACCAAGAAATGTTCTGAGGGAGTACACCTGACCGCTTCCCCACCCCACTCTGCTTACACTTAAATTATTTTCTGGCGGAAACCCTGACAAATTTATAAAAATAATTGCCCACACTCATCTATTATTTTTTCCCTGGACCAAAGCACAATTTTTAGCTTCAAATTTGAAAGTAAAATTTCAGTATCTATATGATGGAATAAGTTCCTGCCTGTTCTGCTATACTCTTGGACAGTTTGTCAAGTCTGGACCCAGCTTCAGAGATCTTCTTAGCAGCATTAATAACATCCATCGTACTCTTCAACGGACCTCGTCCTCTACAACACAAACATTATAAATCAAGCTTCAATGGGTTAAATTTCTAGATGGCACCCCAAAGTTTGCCATCATGGCCCATAAAAAACTTTAACATTTCCTGATGTGCCCCTGTTGTGTTCTCATCTAAAGGCTACACAAGGCAATAATTAAAAACATTTTGACCACTGTACATTCAAATGAAATTATATCCATCAAAATTCAGATCCAAATAAAAATATATGAGACCGGAAGTAAGTGGCTTGTCAAAGACATTTTGTATAGGAAATTTGTCGTTTTGGAAAATATGAAAGTCACTTAGTTGTGTTGATGATTTCTTGTGATACTTATGTTTTAACTCTTAGTGAAAAGAACATTTCAATGTAAAACAACAACTTGGCACAGCTTGTGCACTGAATAATAAAATTGTGTAGTGTTTCAGTACACACACGGTATTCACTCACAGAAAATGCCTTCAATTTCAATGGCGGATTGAAGACGCAACTGTACTGGTGCCATGTCTGGAATAGGAAAACCCGCACGCCAGTGAAAGCAAGATTAGGAAACTGTCCATACACATCCATTTTTGGTCTTGAATTTTTCGGATGTATCAGATTTGTGTTGAGTCTGCATGCCAATAAATCACGCTTTATTCTACATTCAGTAAAGATATTTTACACCAAACCATACCTGGTGAAGTCTGTCATCTCCATCATAATCATACACATCTGCTTAGCAAGCACGATGATGTCGTTACCGCTGTCGTCCCATTTTGCAACTTCCCGATCCAGCTTCGCCTTCTCAACACGAAACTGCTCTACCTGTGCAATGATCTTCTCTCTGTCCTCCTGTGGAAGACGACGCATCAAGCCTCGCTCACTGGCATCATTGTATTCCTGTCCAGAGATACTTGCTGGGAAGAACAATGAAAATATAAAATTAATGAAAACAACACTTGGGTATAAATCTGCTCGACCATGGTTACTTCACCACCCTGAATGCCTTTTTGCAATTAATATTACATAAATCAAATGATGAACTTTAATTAATGACGGATTTATCTAGGCTTTATACTAGTACAGAACATCGGCCCCTTCCCAAAGGCAAAGTACACTGAAAATTCCCAATTTTTGGACTATAAATTAATATAATTACATTATAGTTACATAAATTCAGTGGTGTGAAAAAAACCCTTCCCAATTATGACTAAAATTGTGCTCATTTTCCCAATCCCTTCAGCCATAGGACCCTGGTAAAAAATCCTGGACAAATCCCTGCATGATAAATGTTATTAGCTATTCTTCATATTGATATGCAAAAGGAATTATTATTTTGTTGACAATTATCCCACCAATACGTGGTAAATATTTCAGGCAAAATAAATGTTTTTTTTTATATTACACTTTAAACACTCATAAAACGGTAACTCAATAGGAAAAGTCAAAGCCATTATGATCCTAAATAAGATTTGTTCCGGCTCTTAGACAGAAAGACTAATATTTACAATATATATAAGACCATAACCCCTATATTACTGTCTAATATTGAGTCAGTATTGTTGAAAATGGTCAAATCTATGTGGAATACTTACAGTATTCTGCACCATCATCTTCATACTCCACTTCACTGTCACTATCATACTCCGCAACAGTCTGAAGACAAAATAATTCAAAATTTATGTCACGTCAATCAAAATATATAGGGTGTGAGACAGGACAGTACATACCATGACATTTGATAAATCAGTGCAACGAATGGTAAAAAGTAAAGTTTTATTTAACGATGCCTCTAGAACACATTGATATATTTTATCATGTGTTATTGGACGTCAATCGTATGGTCATTCTGACATATGTATTTAGAGGAAACCCGCTGCCACCACATAGGCTACAATAAGCAGCAAGGGTCTTTTATATTCACAGTCCCCCAGACAGGACAGCACCTACCACAGCCTTTGATGAACCAGTTTGGAGCAAAGGCTGGAACGGAAAATAGCCCAAACTACAAATAGTCCCACTGAGAAGGATTGATCCGACGACCGATCAGTTCACAGGCAGACATGCTACTGTTTTAGCTACATCCCACTTCCCTGCAATGAATGGATAATTTAATGTTTTTCCTTCTTCCAATTACTTGTTTGAAAATAAAAAAATGATATGGGAATTTTATTCTGACTGACATAAGTTTTAGAGAGAAAATACCCGTAAACCTGGTAATAAAAGCCCTAGTGACAGATAGGATTCTCTCACACACTATACACACATGATCATAATGTGTGTGTGTCGTTATGTATAACTGGTTTAACATTGTGACTGTGCCATACAAACAGCTGAGCACTCAAGTCTAGTACTGAGTAGGAGTTGTATGAGCATGGTGTCTATTCATTTATGTTCTAAAGTTGAACAGAAACCACCTACCCTGTTCATCAAGACAGCCTGTCTGATGTCTCTAACACCGTCGTAGACCAAGCGACTAGCTTCAATAAAGTCGTTTTCATCAATGTCACGTGAAGGACTGGCACTCAGGCCATCTACAGCCATCTCAACCTTCTCAGCAAAATTTGGCATAACTGTAAATCAAACAATAAGAGAATCTTTTTACATTTTTATAACATCACGGTTAAAGTGTATATATATTAATATTTCTACAAAAACAAACAATACAAGTTGTAGAAGCATCACAAGGAGTAAATGCAGGGCTTCTAGACTTTTTTTTTAATCCACTAGCCGTCGGACCGGTGATTTTCAAAATTCACTAGCCCGACTTAAAAATTCACTAGCCCTACCTCCTAAAGATAAAACTCAAACTTGACGATTGGATTGACTTGCTACATTTTGCAGGAATTTTTTTTTTTAATTTTTTTTTTTTACAAAATATGCACCCTGATTCTTTGTTAGATTAGTGTTACCGTTTTCAAAAACAAAAAGGAACAATTTATCTATCAAATAGCGACCTACAAGTTTATTTACAAAAAATGCCACATGCGATCCGATTGTCTCAAGACTTTGCGGATGACTGACTTGGTCGGAGTAAGACCAAACACTGACAACCTAAAGTAAAATAATCATGACCTTCAATATAATAGGTAACAATGGATAAATTAATTACTTATAATAATTGTATTTTTAACGATAAAAGAAGGTGAGGATTTTGATTCTGAATATTGAGAGCAAATAGCGAGAGAATTTTCAAATAAATATTTTGAATGATACTAAGTGTGAGGGCAAGAATATGGTGCTGAATGTGAGCAATCCGACCATAAATACAAATTATCAAGCGTGGTTTGTGGGTTTTCTGTGCTTTCACACATTTCTAGACCGAAAATCGTGCACCTACAAAAAAAAAAGACATTCGAAACCCAAAAATAATATTAATTTGTTCATACCTTTATATTATTTTATTGTTTGATTAAATTTGAAAGTCAAAATATTTGACCAAAATGAGATACCTCTCAAACTGATTTTTCTCAAAATTAATCCAGTTTTTGGAGGAAGTAACTCTTAAAATAATTCAGTAGTCTAAAGATTAAATATCAATGATAATAAAAATGTCAAACTCGTACTCTGATCTCGTAGCATGACAACTGCTTCCATAACGCGTTCTGTGTATGGTCCTGGTTCATAGTTGTTCATCTCAAACTGGACGACATTACAAACACGAGCTGAACGACCACGGATAGCACCGGCAGTGCGATCAAGTGTGTCTGCGTCAGATTCCTGGAGGGCAATCACACACTTATTTACATCTTCTAGGATATGATTTTCTGTAAAGAGAACACAGCATTGTGTAAGCTTGAACAGCAGCTATCACAGTTATTAGACTGTATTTGTACAACAAAGGAATAATACATAAACTTTTGATTTTCTATAGTTATTATTAATTTTATCTCAAACATTTGTTGTGACATTTTACTTATTAAACACCAAACCCAACAATCACATTTCAAAAATATTTTCTTCCTTAAATATATAACATTCAATACACTGATATTACAATAATTATGACTTGTGTTATAAAATCCTTGATGACTGAACATTTTTGTCAATTTATTTCGACTAATAAAAATATAAACTATATGTAAAATTAGTTGAATAGTTGAAAATGTTTAATTTTTCTAAAATTAAAAAGAAATAAAATCCCAGTATTTCAAAGTAATCTTACAGGTGTTTTTTTTGCATAAACCAAATGTTTCTTTGACAATAAACATACCAGAAACAGCAAGGAAGTCGTGGATGGTTGTAATGTCGTCAACAGCTTCTGTTAACAGACGAACCTCCTTCTCCCATGCGTCTTTGAACACCTCCATATTCTCCTGAGCTACTTTTGAGCGTGGACGGGCAGCCAAAACTCTTGCAGCATTAATAACCTTACAAACACAAACAATACATATTATGACATCAGGGACTGGCATTGATGTTGCAATAATTGTCAAACTCAAGTCTGGTAAGTATTGGGTCAAAACCAATATGAAGCATGTTTTGTTTCTAAATTCTAATTTTGTCCAATCATGTCTATGGGAAAATGGATATAAAAGATACAAGGGGATATAACAGCCAAATTGTAGTAGCAGCGGTTTTCCTCTTTCATATTAACCATTTACCTCAATCTCTACGAGGCTATCAACAATGATAACTCAGACAAATATGAAAGGAGAATGGGTAAGTTATATACGAAAAAGTATTTTGTGATGAACATTATTTTTTAACGAATAGGTAAATAACCCTGAGTCGATAATTTCAGATATTATTTTTTGAATCCCACCTGTGGACAGAGAGCATCAATTTCAAAGGCTGCCATTCTGACCATCTTGACACCTTCTTCATTATTTGACATGGAGCATGCTAGATTTGCAACCTGGATAACAACAAAAAAGAAATATTAATTACACGCAAATCTTAAGCCAACACACAATTTATATTTTAAGTAAACAAATAATAAACAATTAGCTCATTAAAGCTTGTAACATATATATAATTTTAAGTTTTAAACATATATAATGAAAATATGGTGCTTCAATGATTAATTTTAGAAGACAACTCAGAATGTCTTATTGACTGTTATAATGTAATTATGTCATTAAAATTAAGAACAGCAGCAGAAAACTAAATTATAGGTCATTATACTCACAAAGCAAAGAATCATACAGTGGTGAATAAGATTCTATCTAGCATTTATAACATTTTTATGGGGAGGAGGTACACTCCTGAATATTTTAGACTTTCTGAGGTCCTGACAAATTAATCATTTCTATCAGGTTTGAAAATCTAACTATAAATATATCTACATCAGTTCTTTTAACACCGATACTTGGACAACATTATTGAATAGGTGGCCAAAAACTGCTGCCTTTGTCCTATTAATAATCTACTTTAAATATTTTTTTTGTCATTGCTACAATAACCCTCTGGAAAGAGTCACATATAAATTATGTAAAACTATCAGTGCACCTTCACGTCCAAGATGTTACTAGATGTGCACTTACATCATGATAAAACAGAGAGGACTCATATCTGATTGTATGTTTCTGTTTTAAATAGAAAATACCTCCACAAGCTTGTTGGCATGTTCTGAGAACACTTGTGCGTACTCTTCCACTCCTTTCTCATCTCCAGCTTTAGCCGCTTCAATCAGGACAAGAAGTGGTACATTTGTCTCCAAAAATGTGTCCGACACGTGGTCGACTACAGCTTTACGTAACTGAAAATAGAAAAAATATATTAAGATTTTTTTATTTTAGGAATGCTATCATAAAGGCATAACTTGGACTTATACTGATTTAGCAATAAATATATAACTTAAGCCCAAATGCATACTAGGTATGATGAATATATCAACATGATTCAATATAAGTAATAATATGAATACAGGAAGTGATATCTGTTATGCAGATCTGTTATTAATGATAAGTGGGTTATGCCAAAACAATTTTAGGTAACCTTTTTCATTTTGCATAAATTAAAGTTTGTTTTATTTAACGATGCCTCTAGAACAAATTGATTTATATCTTATCATCGGTTATTGGACGTCAATCATATTATCATCTGACATATGTATTTAGAGGTAACCCTGTTGCCACATAAGCTACTCTTTGTGATAAGCAACAAGGGGTCTTTTATATGCACCTTCCCACAGATAGGACAACAAATACCACGGCCTTTTAAGAACCAGTTGTGCACCACTGACTGGAACAGAAAATAGCTCAATCTACATATGGGTCCACTGAGAAGGATCGATCCGACAATCGACCAGTTCACAGGCAGACACGTTACCGTTTGAGCTACATCCTGCTCCTATTTTCATTTTGCATAACCCATTTACAAGATATACTGCCATATTCAAACTTTAGCATGAAGGAAAAATGAGTGAAACAAAACTCCATGCACATGCAACACATGAATGAAACAAAAGCTTTCACAATTATGACAGTACTGTTGTGAAGTTACCTGAAGTTACAACCAATTTTTGGAGGCTACATATATCACTGAATATATCTCATTTAATCAACAGCTAATATAGTCAAGGAAAATCATAAGGATTTTTCCTAGGATAAGACATTTCATGACAAGCTGGAGACAGCCTAACATTTAGTTATTACCTGTCTGCGAAGATCCTTCGTCTTCTTACACATGTTGTCTATTGCCTTGTCGAGAGATTCACTCGGTTCCTTCTGGCCAGCCTGAAAGTGTAACAAATCAGTAGGTAAAGAACATGCTTTATAAAATCTGGATTATTTTGGTAACATTATCATAAAATATTCAATGAAACGTAAAAAAAAGTATTTCCAGTAACTGTTGACTAAAATGTAAAACATTCTGAAAAATTTGCTTGGTTATCAAACCCAAATTGTATGATATATTATGCTTTGTGCATTAATGATGATCAAAATATCAATAGCAACAGATAACATTAAATACAGATAACTATTCAAAATATTCCACATCCAAATCTTAGACATTTTTTATTAACTAGATTAGAAATACATACAATGATACATATGACCATAATTCATTTTCATGTACTGTATAGTAACAACATAAGAAAAAAACTGAGGCTAAAATATCAGTATAACCTAAGAAAAACAACAACACCAGATAGGATGCATCTCAAAAATCTGGAACAATAAGAAAATTTAATACACCCAGTCATTTGTTTTCTTAATACATGTGATGCTAAAACTTTAAATTTGTTGGATTAAAATCTGAAAACTGAATTTGGAAAAAAACACTGCACATGTGATATTTGAATATTTTATCGTTCTCCGTAATCAGCAGAAGATTTCCGACTAATATTTATTAATGGAAGCATCACAATTTCTGATTGACTACATTTTGAAGGAATTCCCTTTGATGACATCTAACAACCAATGAGAATACATTACACTTACTTCCCAACATAATTATTCTAACTAGACTGGTATTTATAATTTCTGTTACATGTAATTAAAATTATACATGTCGGAAATTAGTCAGGTTTTTTGTAGTGAGAAAAAATGATATAGAAACTTTATTTAACATATTTTACATGAATGATAAATTGGTTATGTGAAATAAATTCACGTAACCGATGCATGAACGAAATGATCGTTTGTGCAATTTGTGCAGGCCTGTATATTCCAGTAACAAAATGTATGATTTATTTCATTTATTTATTTATTTAACGACCCCCTAGCACAAAAGTAAACATCAGCTATTGGGAGTCACACTATGGTTAATTCAAACATTTATACATTTTTTTCCCAAACATATATACAAACAAATCAATTATATCAAAACGTATACACAATATATTAACGAAATAAACTAAGACCATGGAAAAACAAATTTCCTGTAAAAACCGGTCTCCTTTAAAAACTTAACAACAAGCTGTGGGTGGAATCGAAATGATTCCACCATACCCTCATTAACAAACACATTATCCCTAACAGGTTGAAGGTGAGGACAATCCACCAAAATATGACGCACCGTCAATATATACTGACAGTGCTCACATTGAGGTGGATGGTCACTTTTCAAATGAAAAATATGAGTTAAATACGTATGGCCAGTACGAGAACTTATTTAAATACGAGAATTTATTTAAATTCGTTTATCAAAAGCCGTGGATTTTGCTACCATGTCTTTGTAATAGTGCATATAAAAGATGGCTTCTCAAACTTTTCTGAACATGATCCTTGACGGTCGCTACGTATAAAATGTCCTGGTTCCAAACGTTCTCAATATGTTTAACATAAGTGCCGGATTAAGCCTCGGCTGGCTCTAAGGCACATTTTGAAATTTTAGAGGATGGCCTGAACAATTCCAACAAATCGGCTGGATTTCCACTTCATCTTCTTTATGCTTCTTCTTCGCTTATATCGTAAACAACAATGATGTAATAGGTGACGCTAGAGAACTATAACTTGCCACAACACATATAATTAGAAATAATTTATTTAAAATAATAAAAATGGACGAAAACTGCTTGTCCATTTATGTGGCCCAAATTTTTGGCAGACCGTAAAGTACACGCCTTGTCTGCCTAATGGTTAATCCGGCACTGTTTAACATGAACCAAGAAACCAATTCAGTTAACAGTTTCGTCCTGAATGCAACCAAAATTTCATCCATTTTATTGCTGTGTGAAAACTAAAAAATAAATGCTACATTTATTCAGAAACTGTTTAGATTGTGGCTGAACAAATGTGTCTATTCTATTGTGAACACAAGTTTGTTAACACAGTTGCCTTTATTTTTTGTGTAAAGAGCATTTTGAGATACTGTTATGACCATAAGGACAAGAAACAAGCCATACTTTATATTTTACAGGGGAAATAACAACAAGAAATGCATATTTGTAAAGAAATTAAAAGAGAGTAATACTAATAAACAACCAATTGTCCATAACTAGTTATCCAAGGCCGTGGTTTCTACTATGCTATTTGTGGAATAAAAGATCACTTGCTGCTTAACGATAAAAGAAGCCACACTAGTGTGGCGGCAGTGGGTTTCGTCTCTCCTACTAACAGTAACTTGTATCCTGGACAGACAGCACATGAAAGTGAGTTTTGTGCGCAGAACAGCGTGCTTGAATGTTAACAGGATATATTACTTAGGAGAGAGGTCGCTTTTTCAAAAAAGCTTAGATATCTCAGAGGAAGAGGCCATTTGTTTTGTCGTATGTTCGTCATATTTTCCTTACCATCCCTAAACTATGAATGGACTCGTAACATAATACTGTTCATGAATTCTATAACTAACTGGGTTATCGAGTACAGATGACGTAAAACCATAACATTCATGTGAACAATCATCGTAACTGTATAAGATCGTGTATTTTCAGAAATTCACAAAAACATTGAGTCACAACTATCTGTTCATTATCACACAATATCAAATCCTGGAACATTATTTCTTTTTAGACAAGCGTTTCATATTATGTAGGCTATGGTATACGTCTTTAGGTTATCTTTAGAAAATTGTCCCTGAACGATAAAATAATCCCTGAACGCTTAACCCAAATTGTGGCGTATCTAGACAAGGTCAGGTTTGTTTATCAACAGACAAAACAACTTTTTACACTAGATACCTAACCCATTTCTATAAAGTACGCGTTCGAACATGATTAGTGGCAATTTAATGTTATAGGGTGATACTTTGGCAAACACAAATCACCAACTGGGTACACAATTCGTCAAAGTTTAATACAGTAATTCCCAAAGTGGGCGGTACTGCCCTCCCCCCCTCTTGGGTGTGGAAAGATCCAGGATGGGACGGTGAACAAAAAGATGGTGGTAGGGTGGCGGCAGATTGGCTTCAGAACCAAGTAATTTGTCTTCTCCCCCCCCCCCCCCACCTAATACAAAGAAAGAGGTGTGTCTTCGTATGTGTATGTGTTTGGGAGGGGGGGGGGTGGCGATAGGGATGTGGCTAGGGAGCCAAGGAGCGGCAGCCTGAACAACTTTTAAGAACTTTAATTGGATCTGAATGAATCAACGAATCAATCACTCGATCACAACGAATTAATTAATCAATCAATCAATCAACGAATCAGAGAATCGCTTTCTATTCTCAAAACTGATCATTTTGTCAACTTTAGGCCATCGGAGTTTAGAAGTCGTATTGGGCAATGTTTTTATGATAGAGACGTATAAACCGTTAAAGTGACTGCATCAGTGCTAGACAGTACATAAACATTTCGAACAGTTCTTTTTTTTTTTCTTTTTTTTTTTAAATTAATTTTTACGAGTTAGCCTCTAAAACACCCAGATACACGTAATTTGTCAATATTTTTCAATACAAGATGCCAATAATAAACAGACACACACACACAAGAAATCTTATATTTATGAAAGTAGCTTACTGTACATAATTTAAGATTTTTTTTTGGAATAGGATAATACGGCATTGTCCAAGAACGTGAGAGAGCGCGATTCAGTATATAAACTTATTTATTTGCTTGTCAATGCCTCCTAGGTAGCTAGGCGGACAATTTCGATCCGTTTCAGTTTCCACTGTCCAGTTTCCGTCCGATTCGGAGTTAGGTCGGACCGTCCTTATAGCAAGATGGACAGGTGACTTTAATTTAAAACAGCAATACCCTCCTATATGCCCTTATTTACAAACCTACATCACTCAGAAACTGACAGACCGGTCCCAATGTCGCACCTGTTAAAATTCGAAAGAAAAAAACTATGTGGCGGTAGCGGGTTTCCTCTAAAATACAATGAGCCGTAAAACACTATATGTCTGACACCTAATAGTAGCTGAATAAACAATGTGTTGGTGTGTCGTTACACAAACATTCCTTTCCTTTTTACCTAAACTGAGACGTAAGCCAGCAACTGCCTAAACTTTCATAAAATATCGGATTAAACGATATGCCGGGGAGGGTGCAATGCGAGGACGAGGGAAGGTGTTATTAAAAAAAACAAAAAACCTCACAATTCTTTTCACATAAATACCTAACATATTTAATGTGCTAAAGGATTTCTTTTATTTCGTAGAAAAAAAACAGATTAATCAATGAAATAAAGTTTGTTTTTATTTAACGACGCCTCTAGAGCACATTGATTTTTAATCTTATCAGCGGCTATTGGACGTCAATCATATG
>JAULBS010090134.1:0-17546 GCA_032355785.1 Symmetromphalus regularis | reverse complement strand
CGGGGGGGCGCCAGCAGGCCCCAGCCCCCCCCCCCCACGACCCGACTTCAACGCCCCTGATATACATAATAGACCCACCTACCTCTGAAAAACGTTCTGCTCATGTCGGCTTCCTACCCCTTTATTAAATGTGTGCAGTATATATTGATTTTTCTAAATGTTTAATAAATGGTGGATAAATTTAATAAATGTTGAAATGATTTAAATTTTTATATATATATATAAATGTTGCAAACTTTTCGTAAGATGCTACCTAAATGTGGAATAAATAAAGACTTGTTCATCTTTTCGTTTTTTTCCCAGATGATTTCAAGCGAGCTAAGACGACGTTGTTTCAAGAACCAAAACATAGACTGGCATGTATGGTACGATAATTATATACAATTATCTAAATATTTAGATGATGGTGGATAGAGTGAAAATCGGTACCATCTTAAGTGGTAAATTCTATCACACAACACCTTGTTTGTATAGTTGCTGTGATTTAATTCTGGACTGATAATATTTGAAAATGAGTAGTTTGACAAGATGTCTGCCAATTCAAGATGGCCGTTAAAACACCGTTAAATAGGCTACTCTAATACCCTGGTAGTAATATGGTGTATCCCGCCACAATCTCACCAACTTTGCAGATACAATTTCAACTACTTGTATACCGTTTTATTGTATTTTGGTTGTTTTATTTCTACAGGATTTAACGGAAACAGGTCGTAAACTACATCGAGAGTTATCCACCCCAGAGTCTTTGAAGTAAGTACACATGTACCTATACAATAGTACCAGAATTCTTTGGATATTATTTGTTCACGCCATGTTATTCAAGATATTCACTGGTTCCAAACGTTGTCATTGGGTTTAACATGAAGCGCAAATATCAGTCTAGCGAACAGGCCCTGGTTTATAAAAAGGGGGCAAAGGAGGCAACTGCCTCGGGCCCCCCTTCAAGAGGTAGACCCAGACAAAGGACTTGCTTTATTTTTAAAAATCTCGTTATAAAATTAGTTCTATTCATTCATTTTAGTTCATTTGTTTCATTTGTCATGTAATTTAATTTCTATGTTAAGGGGCCCCCGAACTTGAAGTGCCCCGGCCCTCCCAAGGTTTAAATCCGTCAATGCAAGCGAGCGACTGCTAATTATTTCATCCTTGCATTCAGGTAAAGCTAGCTTGCGTTTGTGTTACTTAGCGACTTCACTGGTTCCAAATATTGTCACTGAGTTTAACATGGAACACATAGCAGTCTAGGGAGCGCCCTCTATTTCATCCTTGTGTTCAGGATAAGCTAGCTTGCATTTGTGTTACGTAGCGACTTCACTGGTTCCAAACACTGTCATTGTGTTTAACATGAAGGGTAAATACCAGTCTAGCGAGCAACCGCTATTTCATCCTTGCGTTCAGGGTAAACCTGCTTGCGTTTGCGTTACGTAGCGACTTCACTGGTTCCAATACAAACGCTATCATTGGGTCTAGTGAGCGTCCCAAGCTATTTCTTCCTTATCTTGCGTTTGTGTAACGTAGCGACTTCCAGGCCCGTACGCAGGATTTTCTTTAGGGGGGAGATGCGTTTGTGAAGGCCCGAACGTTTTTAACGTTATTCTAATTAGCGTCAACCCGTCGCACCTGCGTATGGGCCTGACTTCATTGGTTCCAAATGCTATCATTGTGTTTAACATTAAACTAAGATAACACTCTAGCGAGCGCCCCAAACTATTTCTCCATTATCTTGCGTTTGCGTTACGTGGCGAGTTCACTGGTTCCAAATGCTGCCACTGGGTTTAACACGAAACTAAAATACCAGTCTAGCAAGCCAGCTAGCTATTTCGCAGGCGTTATGTAGCGACTTCCCTGGTTCCAAACGGTTATCATTCGGGTTTAACATAAACTAGTTACCAAGCTAGACTAGTTTTTGTACTTCATGTTAAACTTAATGAGAAATATGGAATCAGTGAAATTGCAACGTAGTGCCCGCGAAGGCTAACTTATCAATCACGTGACCTATTTTATTAGATCAAAGCATAAATTCGAGCAATGTCATTAAAATAACAACTTGCAGAAGAAATAACAGTTTCTGCTATAAATGACCTTTGAATGTCTACTATAAATGACCTTTGATTGTACTATTAATGACCTTTTATTGTACTATAAATGACCTAGGAATGTCTTCCAGTAGCGGATCGATGGTGGTCCAGGGGGTCAGGACTCCTTTTTTCTTTGATATTATTTAAAAAAAAAAAAAAATTACCTTTTAAAGCGTGGAAGGTTGTGAAAATTAACCATTTTTATACAATTTCTATTCACTCATCACTTTTGGACCCTACCTCCCTTTAAGAAGTCCACATTAGGACCCTCCTTTCAGAAATCATACATCCACGCCTGTCTTCTATTTAAATGATATTGACCGTCTACTATAAATGACCTTTGAATGTCTTCTATAAAAGATCTTTGACCGCCTAGTATAAATGACCTTGGAATATCTACTATAAATGATCTTGGAATGTCTACTATAAAAGACCTTTGACCTTCTACTATAAATTACCTTGGAATGTCTACCATAAAATATTTAATGACCTTTGAATGTCTACTATAAATTTAAAAGTGTTCAGGTGATTTGGAATGTTTTAACCATAATGCAGTAGCAGATCCAAATTGCGGTCCAGATCTCCTCCCCTCTCCCTTTTCTCATATTTTTATATTTATATATTTTTTTTCTGAGTGGAAGGACATGAAAATTAACAATTTGTCCCCAGTCCTATTAACCCACCATATTTGGAACCCCCTCCCCCCACACACTCCCTTTCAGAAATCCTGTATACATGCCTGTGATGAAATAGTTTGTGTTCTAAGTGTGATTGTTTAAAATCTGCATAGAATGAGAGGATGCAGGCGTAGAATAGATATTGTTTAATATAGTGGGAAAACGGATTATTGGAAAGTTCAAATTATCTTATAAAACAGCTTGGTGTTTTGATAAAGTACATGTTGTTTTGTGTTTGAGCAGAATTTCCTTAGATGTATCATCATATGTATACCGTTTTATTTGACAGGTGTTCACATTTGCATTTTGGGCTATTTTCAATTCCAACCAGTGGTCTATAACTGGTTCATCAAAGGCTGTGGTATGTGCAGTCCTGTCTGTGGGATGGTGCATATAAAAGATCCCTTGCTGCTTATTGGAAAGAGTAGCCTATGTGGCTGCAGAGGGTTTCCTCTAAATAAAAATGTCAGAATGACCATATTGTTGATGTCCAATATCCAATAAGATAAAAATCAACGTGCTCTAGAGGTGTCGTTAAATAAAACTAACTTTACTTTTTTTGACAGGTGTTCCCGAATTAACTGGACAGAGTTCCTGAACAAATGTCCTGAACGATACAGCATCAAATTACCAGAAATTCCAGATAATAAAGGTAATAATTAAGAATAGTCTTTACAAGATGTAACACTAGTAAAATAATTGTTTAAGTTCCAAACATAACAGTGATTAATTTAGATCTATTTTTATTTATTTTAAATTATTGAATCATTACTATTTTGAGATAGTAACAGATTTAGAATGTTTTCTTTTATTTCAGTAAAACATTTGCCTTTAGTGTACAATTGAAGACATATATGTTATATACAGTCAAACCTGTCTTAGGCAGCAAACCAAGGGAGTTAGAAAATGTGTCCTTTATAAACAGGTGGCTGCTTAATACAGGTTAAATTATACTGAACTAGCTTATTTGAGAGAAAGTAAAGGTGTCCGTTTAACATAGGTGGCTGCTTAATACAGGTGGTGGTATGGGCAGGCTTGACTGTATTAACATTTTTGGGCTGTCCTCTTGGCCACCACCCCACCCCCACCCTAGTACGCATGTTCCTTTACTGTTCATAACTTAGATTTTGTCAAAGATATAAAAAGAAAAAATTGTTACTCAGTTCCGATGCCACCCTGCCACACCCTTTTTCCTTTTTTATTATTTTTTTACTTTTTAGCGTTATTTTTTGCTATTTTAAATATGTATTTTGTTTTTACCAATATATTGTTATTTCAGCTATGCATTTTGTTTTACTAGTGTTTTATTTATTATTTGAGAAATATATTAATTCACCCATGTTATTTATTTGAGATATTATTTTATGCTTTTTTACCTGTGTGATATTTCAGGTATTTTGTTATTTCACCAGTGTTATTTATTTGAAATGTATTTTATGTTTTTTACCAGTGTTAGTTTAGACGTATATTATATCAGCAGTGTTATTTGAGATATGTATTTATGTTATTTTACTAGTGTTACTTGATATTTTCAGATACGTATATTATATTTTACCAGTGTAGGGGGTGTTGGGACTGGGGGGTGGGGTGGGTTTGAGCCTGCTCCCCCCCAATAATTATCATTAATATGTTCCTTATTCATCTTTGAATTAATTACTGGCAAATTTTTATGTTCAGAAACGGGAGCAGCACCCCCAATATGTATTTTGTTCCAGCATTATTTATATATTTTATGGTTTTGTAATTTTTACTAGTGTGTTATTTCAGATGTGTTATTTATTTCAGATATGCATTTCACAGGGTATGCTGTGAGATATCTTAAGCCTGATGTAACCGCTTCGTGGAGAGTAAGTTACTCAAGGGTATAGTACAAGGTTGTTGTTAGTGAGGGTACAAGTAGAGCAGCTGACACCCCATATCCACCCCTACATTTTGTTTTTTATATAAAATTAAAAAAATTAAGCAAGAATTTTTAGGCTACATTTATCTTCCATTCCTGTCCACCACAAAAAACATACATTTTGTGTAAATAAGAAAATGTTTATGTTTATGAACATACAGTAAAGTAGATTTCTATTTTATTTTATTTTTTTCAGAAAACGCTCATGTCTGAACCTATGTTGGATCAGTATGGACAACGCCCAGTGCCTGCAAATGTCTTGTAAGTAAAACACTAATCTCTCATTTTTCAGCTTCTGCTATATAAAGTAAAGTTTGTTTTATTTAACGACGCCTCTAGAGCACATTGATTTTAATCTTATCGTCGGCTATTGGACATCAATCATATGGTCATTCTGACATTTTTAAGAGGAAACCTGCCGCCACTTTGGCTACTCTTTCCAATAAGCAGCAAGGGGTCTTTTATATGCACTGTCCCACAGAAAGAGCATCATGTTTGGCTACAGCAATAATATCATCCTCGGGGTCAGGACCAAATACTTAATGGATGCTCAGTAATTATTGTGCTTCAAGTTAAATGAAATGGGAACATTGGAACCAGTGAAATTGTTTAGTGGCTGCAAAGGCTAGCCTGTCCTCATCATAAGATTGGTGTTCACAAACGAAGTGTATCTTGCACACCAGGATTTCAAGTTCACTCTTTTCACAGACTGAAGATAATGAACCTATTTATTAGGTAACAATAAGATACTACATCCACAGCCAGATTTATAAGGGGGCAAATGCCCCATGTCCCCCTGCATTAATTAAAAAATTTGTTCTATTCATTCAGTTTAATTCATTTTCATGAAATTTAATTTATATATTGAACCTGAAGTGACCCGGCCTCCCTCCATGGTCTAAATGTAGCCCTGACTGCATCAATTATCACTTTAGTCCATGTCCATGTGTCAGTTTTAAAAGATTTCAAATACTAGTAATCTATAATGAAAACATATTTATTTAACGACCACCCCCCACCCCCACCTCCACTGCCAGTTAAAAGTAAACATTGGCTATTTGAGGTGATAATGTGATTACTTCACTTTTATGTTTTCATTATTTTCAAAAATGTATTTACTGCATTTGTAATACATATTTTAAAATATTTGTTTCAATGATAGAAAACTGAGTTGCAGAAAGAGCCAGATTTAGACTGAGGGGTAGTGGGGGTTGAGGGGCATTTCAAGTTCGAGAGTTCCTCAACAAAGAAATTAAATTACATGACAAATGAATGAATAGAACTAATTTTATAATTATTACATTTTTTATAAAGGAAATCCTTAGTCTGGAGGGCCCTCTGACTGGGGGGCCCGAGGCAATTGCCCATTTTTAAGTCTGGCCCTGGTTGCAGATACTTATAATTTTTTCTATTATTTATTTTTTCAGTGGACGCTACCGAGACACATATCCACAATACAGCCGGGCTATTGCCAATGAGAACTGGCGGTAGTCAATCCAGATTCCAGCGTAATCAGGCAGATGACTTGTCAAAACTGATGACGCTGCAAAAAATGAAATCAAACTTTTTTTTTCTCCTTTAACCTGAATATGAACTTATTTTTATATTAAATTATTAAATTTAGAAGTGGGCTGCTTTCATTTCCAGTTTTTAAATTATCTACAGCACTGTCTATATTAGCTGACAAAGTGCCGTTTTTAATTTTTTGCAATCATTTGAATTTTTTTTAAAGAATTTGTATAATACATAGCCTAAGACATTGCTTAATTTATAGCAAACATGTTTTAATGTACAAATTCTTGTATTGGTTTTGAAAACTGATGAATGTTTGTTGTATTTATTGTATTGTTACGCTTGTATTGCTCAGTATTATTTATGTATTTATAATTAGTTGTTACACTTACCATTCAGTATTAATCACTACAGGTTTTACCATGTGTTACCTGCAGTGTATTGCAAACAAGGGTAGATCAAGCATTTTGAAACATTTGATGGTTATATCATCAATAGGGGGTCTCTAAATTATCAGTATGTTCTAGTTAGTACAAATCGGGTGGATGTGGGTTACGGCCAAAGTAAGAATTTAATTAATCATTAAAATATCAATTGAAATCTTATTTTAAAATCTATCTTTTATGCGTACATATAAATGTATTTAGGGTGGGTGGGATGGAGGTTCAAAATTAGCATGTTCTATTGTAATAGGAAAATGACAAGAATCGAAACCTACCCCTATTGAGTTCTATTTCCATATTTATCTTTAAGTTAGGGGTGGGGGAGGGGGGTGGGGGCAGGGTCCTACAGATAGGTGATTAAAAGTGCTAAAATTATTTCTAAAAGTGTACAAGTCTACCCTATGATTACTTGAGCTGTCCCTGATTGTAACAAATCAACCTAAATGTCTGCTGTTTAGATAAATATAATCAGTGGCACATCTATGATCTTTAGAGACCCCCTAAATGTTTGTTGTTTAGATAAATACAATCAGTGGCACATCTATGATCTTTAAAGACCCCCTAAATGTTTGTTGTTTAGATAAATAGAATCAGTGGCACATCTATGATCTTTAGAGGCCCCCTAAATGGATTTTCTGGATCCACCACTGACAATGTATGTGTGCACTGAAAAACTAATGACTCACAGGGTTGCATAAAACATTTTATAAAAATCAAGATAATGTCAGTGTAATACAAATAATAATGTACGTGAAGTAAAAAAGTTAATATTCCAATACCAATCAAAACTGGCATAATTATTACTTTTAGCATAACCTAGGCCTATTTGTATTTAATTAAGAATTTAAACATTCCTTGCCAAGCAATCTTTTGGTTAAGTCTCATCCTTGGTAATAAAAAATTACCATTTACCTGATGCTAATGATCATTCAGTAGGAAAAAAAATGACAGTTATACCCTCTACCAACAATCCCTGCCCATTCCCCATCCTATATCATCACCTCCTTGTAATATAAAAAAACTTTCTGACATGACAAAGCAAAGAACGTTTAAAACATAATTATTATAATAAAAATGAAAATAACGAATAATAACAGTTTAATTGACGTGACAAAACCAATAACGTTTAAAAAAAAAAATGAAAATGAAATAATTACAATACAAAATCAATGATTAAAAAAAAACAGAAAAATGAAAATGAAAATAATTTTTTAAACCCAACATTATGAACATAAAATAATGATAAATATAAACAACAGATACTCCCTCCACTCCAATCCCTTTCAAATATAAATAATCTTTCTGATATTAGGACTCCAAAAAAGGCAATTAAAAAAAAATAAAGACAAAAAAAAATAATGATGTAAGTATCTTGACACGTGCAAAGCATCAGTTTCACAAAAACAATCATACATTTTGTGAAACATTTGAAAAAATGGATGAATCGACATTAAGGGCTGGCACAGCCATTTAAATATTGGGAGTGGCACCATTAATCATTTGAAGTGTGCCTACAACGTACTCAATAAATATTAAACATGTAAATGTTAGGGTGCTTTTTGTTGCAAATAATAATAATAATAACGAAGGTTTAAAATAATAATAATTTCAAAAAAAAAGATCATAATCCATAAAATAAAATAAGTATTAATAATAAATATCTGGTGGAGGTTTTAAAAATACTCCTTTGAAAGCAGACGAGATGACCCGAAAACGATACGGTCATTTGAGAATGGGGACGATATGAATCATGGCTTCTGTGTGCCATCAAAATATCCAGATTGTATATTGGATTTTTTCGACCAATTAAACAAAATAATAATAAAAATTATGGTAATATGACAATAAAATATTTTGTGTCGTGTGAATTTTGATGGGTTGGTCATGTGAGGCGAAACAATTATTTTTTTTTGCCTTAAGTTGCATTTGAATGAAATTTTGAGAAATGTTCAACCCTAAATGCACATTGTTACACTTATTTTTATTGGTCAGTCAGTGTAATGTATATATGAAAATAAGAATTGTAAATTTTCATGGGTGTTTTTACCATTTGTGCTTTAACAAGATTTAACTAAATCTTAACTTTTCAAGTATTATGCTACTAGAATATTAGTAAATGTATTTTTTCAGTGTGCTCAGATTTATTGTTTGAATATATTTCTTAAAGTATGTATGTATGGTCTGTTATCAGTCAGTATTATAGAAACTGGAGCTACATTTTCAGTGTGTTTTCTCAGATTTATTGTTTGAATATATTTCTTAAAGTATGTATGTATGGTCTGTTATCAGTCAGTATTATAGAATCTGGAGCTACATTTTCAGTATTATGTGTTTGTGAAGAATCCAGCATTATTGCTACTGAAGTTCTAAAACTTTCATTATTCATTTAATACAAATAAAAACATTTTTAACTGTTGGAATATTCTTTCTTTGTTACTTGTAAAATTTTATACATTCATTAAACTGTCATGTTATGGTTATTGCATAACTGCCAACCTCGGAGATCCAGCATTAGTGATCAAGGTGTGGGAGGGTTTGGGTGTTTTACCCCTCCTGATAGGCAGGGGTTATAGGGTGCAGTCCCCTGAAGTTGAAGTTAATATGTTAACATCGCATCTGCATATAGTGAGAAGAATCAATAAATGAAAACTGCTCCTTGTACTTCAGCACAAAGCATTGTTGGGATTCCGTTTTGCCATTCACGTGACATGTGCTTGTCGATGCCATTTTGGTTGCAAGAAGATTGGGCTTTGAGCCTGTGCGAACGAAACATTATATCCAAATTGGAAACCATGGATCAGGAACTGGACAGGAATTTGGAAAACACTGCTGAAATTTCTTTTCGTACAGTTGGTGATTCAAAATGGCAGCCACGTTATTGGTTACCCCACAATCTTAAAGTAGGCAGTGAAGTGAAGAGTCTCTACACCTCTACCAAAGCAGTTTTTAAAAGCATTCACAAGTCCTTTAACATAACTAACAGGGGCGTTCATTAACCTTTTTCAGATACCGGCCAGCTGGTCTGGTAACCTGGGGAAATGACCCACACCCTTAAATTTCCAGCCGACCCCACAAAATAAATCCAAGTGGCCTCAATATAAGCACCAGGATTTTTGTAATAATGCTCTAGTGTGTGTATGTCATGATGTTTCTTCTCAGCTTCATACAGGCCATAGAATTTTAAATTTCATGGGGAAAATATATATATTAAAACAAAAGATTTTAAACATATCTGACACCAGAATTATTTATTTATTTTTGAGGGCGGTTAACGAATTTCCATTGTCCAAGAAACACCATGTGGCTGACCGTCTGTTCAAATCTAGGAAACCATCAGTCTCGCGCATTATCGCTAACTTGCAATGCAAAATGGCGTCTGTAGCTGACAAAATCTGTGATGCAATCATTGTCTGTCACCATTTGGAGTTTAGTTTTGTGGTTCACTTAGGAGAAATCTGTGGTGGCCAGCCAGGTGTAGGATTATCAATACTGAATTCCTCCGACGTGATTTGAACCAGACTTGGGCGGGCAGGCAACTGCTAAAGTACACCCCCGACTACCGTATGTTTATTAATGTTTCAGCCATTGGCCTTTAGTAAAACAAAAACCACAGGCTTTACATGTTGGTGAACAATTTACAGAGAGATACAAACTGATTAAAATACATTGGTTTATATTTAATGCTGATACGGATGTACGAGAGAAATTTGACTTAAGTCAAGAATGCATCTCTAAAATTGATATATCTGGCTTTAGAAGCATATATAAACACTAACGATCTATTTTAATAGCTTTGTTGTAATTCTCTGTGTAATGATATTCACCATCATGTAAGTCTGCGGAAAAACAGCTTGTGTTTTGATAAAGGTCAATGGCCAAAATGTGTTTTTCTTATATTTTTTTTTTTTTTTTATCCCTGTCGATGATTGTAAACAAAACCAGATTATTATAATTATTATTTTACTGGCAAGTACAGTTGCATATATTCATGGCATGTAAATTTCATGAATGACCTTTAGAATTTTAAGCACACTACATGTATAACCTGAAAAATAAAATGCTTGTAAATTTTGTAAAGAGGTTCAATGCAAATGATGCAAAATGTATCTGAATGCATTTTTCCCTGGTTTACAGTAAGCAAGAAAGACAGTGTTGTTTAAAACTGACTTAAATGACAGCCCTCAAAATTTGCGACGGCAATCAGCAGTGCCATTGCAAAAAACTGTAGCAAAATTTATTTGCGGTAGCATTTTTTCATTATTAGTATTTACTTTGTTATTATTTGAACTAAATTGCTGCCGCAAGATGACCAGAATTTCGAGGGCTTAAATGTGTAGGAGGATAAGGCAGATATAAATTAAAGAGTAAGTTTCCCATACTATGAAAGTTGCAAATGCTGGAGCTGAAGGAATACTGTTTGACATGGGAATACTGATGCTTGCAAAAATGAAGTCATTACTTATCATAAATATAAATTCATGGGTGTTAGCAGAACATTTTCCAAAGACAGAAAGGCAAACGAGGGAGTGTAGTGACAATCAAAATATAACTGGTATTACATTTCTAAAAGACAAAATTCTGTCTGAACACAGAAATTTGACATCCATGCAAAATAGTGTTTGTACGAATTTCTAGACGGATTTTTTGTTTTTACATATATTTTCCAAGTGGAAGGATGTGAAAAATAACCATTTTTCACCAGTCCTATTCACACATCACATTTGGACCACCCTCTTTCAGAAATCCTGCATCCGCATATTTTCTACATATAAGATTGATGTTGCTTTTTCAGTAGTTTAAGCAGCAGCATGATTCTATTTGGTAGTTTCTAAAATGGTGAACAAAACAAGATTTCCAAAATTAACAAATTTATTACATGATAGTTGATACAAAGAATTTATTTATTGCAACAACGGTGTAAAGAAATGCAATTACAGTGCATTGTCAAGTATATTTTATACAACACCATGTTTCAAATTATTTAGCATTTATAACACTGTAATAACAAATTCATTAACATGGAGTTGCAATTTAAAACCATCATAAATGTCATTATATCTCATCTTTGCTCATAAACCTGAGACAAATTATAAGACAAAATAAATTTAAAGGCATATTCCCACAGAATTTAAGGGTCTTTGTGCTTTAAATATTAATAACGAATGAAACTTACATGCATTTGTGATACTAGATCTCGCTTTTATATCATGCAAGACGTTTTACCTGAACCATGGTATAGGGAATTCCATGTTGCATTTATGGTTTATGATTTATTTGTCCGTGGGCATAATTCATTATTATTTTTAAAATATTGATAATAAGTGAGATGCGATGGCTATGTAAGTAGTTTAATAAAGTATTTTTATGGACAAATCAAATGTCTATATTTAAAATTAATTCTTTCTTTGGGTCCATGGGAGTATGCGTTTAATATCTCATCTCTGATGACACGATCCCATGTTTTATAACATCTGTATTTAAACGAAAGGTACACAATTTGGACAAGTTTCTTGCACAATGGAAATTAAGAGAACTGTTCTAACTGTTCATTTTAGTCAGGGATGCAATAAATATGAGACAACATTAACGGACCATACAGGGTTTAAAATAAAATAACTTGATTGCCTGGTTACCAACATGCACCACATATTTAAATTAGGTACCTATAAAGAATAGTGTTACATAACATTAATTTTATTAATTCCTGTAGCAAATTAACCCTGGACCTCCTGACATTATTTTAACCACTTAAACCCTATAATATTAATGAAGATAACAGTTTGTGTGCACAATGATCATGCAATGGTCACTGTATTGATAAAGATCACAAAACCAACCAACATCAGAAAAATGTTTTTTCCAATATATGGCATGGAAATAATTTTTGCTGTACTGTCAAAATGTCCTATATCAGTCAGTTTGTGCCAGTCTTTACAGAAAATGTTCATGTCACAATACAATAGCCCAACTGGAATATATAATAATGATACACAACTTTCATTTTAGAGAGTATGCTTTTATTATTTAATTTACCCAATATTTATAATATTTGCATTGATTCAATTTTATATAAATATGTTATTTTCATGATACGTTAAAAACACAAATATTTGAGAAGGGGCATTTCACGGTAATTTTTTGTGACGGACGTGACATTTTGACACTATAAAGTGTGTACACTTTTCTCTACATTTTGTGTTAATAGAGGTATGTTTGTAGCACCCAAGAACAAACATATTTTGAACTTATATTTTTTGAATAATTTACTTATTAATATGTGTGACGGACGTGACATATATAAATTAGTCCATCATGCATATTAATAAGTAAATTATTCCAAAAATATAAGTACAAAATATGTTTGTTCTTAGGTGTTACAAACATACCTCATATGCTTTCTATTAACACAAAATGTATAGAAAAGTGTACACGTTTTCATGGAAACATTATTTTACAGTGTCAAAATGTCATGTACGTCCAAAAAAAATACCCTGAAATGCCCCAGAAACAAACCAGTAGAATTCTGTGACTTTCAAATGTTCCAAAATGACAAATTTATATTGGACAATGTCCATGACCAGCTGCTTATTTCCTGACTTGTTATACAACAATGTGTAGTCTGAATTACACTCAATCCTCCACTGAACCGTGTTCAAGTACAAGCCAAACAATACATAATTATATATGTATACATGACAAGTAGAGGCAATGATTTTCCGTTTTAGATTTTCCTCTTTTCCATTTCAGAATTTAACAAATTCAGTTTTTTCAGTTTCAGTAAATTTTATAAATTCATTTTGTGTTCCACTGAAATATTTTCCATTAAACACACAAACACACACACACACATAAAAAATAAAATAATAAAATAAAAGGGGACTGAAAATTATTTAATACGCAATAACATCGAGATCGGAAATTCTCGTTTTGCTAAAATCGATTACATAAAAGTGACATCATTTATTTACCAAATGTGAAAACCAATTTTCATCATTTTAAATTATGATGAATATTATAAACTGACCCAAAATATGTAATAAATCTTTAACTCGCATAACTGTCAGAGAATTTGAGAGAAATGTTTTATAAAAAAAAAAAAAAAATTAAAACATTCGGTTCACTCCGTTAGATTGACGGAAGTTAGTATACGATATATGATGAATGTCTGTGCACCAAACTAATTTGGCGTGTGTAGTCAAGTATCGATCATTTTATTGTTTTCAAACTGATGGTGGAAAATTTTGTTAATAAACTGCTCTATTTGGAGACCAGTAATAATGATTTCGGAGAAAATTGGGAATTCCGTTTCAGATAGGTTTTTCCACGATTCTGTCCACATTTCCGTTATCACAAAAAATCAGTGCCTCTAGAGATGTCAGATAGCTACTCTTCAAACCTGGGGCATAAAATTTTCATGGTGGTCATCAGCCAGTGCCATCATGACCGACCCCTGCAATAAAGAAAATGTCCACATCAAAACAAATGCTGTGACTAAATAGTCCACAGCATTTTTAGTGTTCACACGTTTCCATCTCTGAGTTTGCTAAGCAAAATCATTGTCCACAGCAAAAAAACTGCCACAGAGAATACAAAACTCCGCAGTAATTTCCACAGAATCGCCGATTGCCATGGACAATTTTAGTGGCTGCATGTCCCATAAAAACTTTTGAATTTGCTTTTCTGCCAGTGTTTCCTCTCAAATCTCATCCTCACCTAAAGCAACAATTGACATGCCCTTCAAACAATTTCCACACCTGAGATCGAAGGGTGCTGCTTCACAAAAACAAACACTTATCTCATAGGTCGTCAATTCTTCATACATCTCGCAGCACATTTCTTAATGTACATTTGTTCCTGAGTTATAGTATTTATGACCTGAAGGTCAAAGTTCACTGTAAATAATCAGATTAATCTGACACACTAGATGTGAGTGCCTGCTGGATCTGTAAGACTTCACCTGAATCTGTGGTAACCGTGGCAACTTGAATACCATCACCCAGTGATGAAATATCACCATGATGAATTTGCTGTAGACAAAAAAAATAACACAGCTGTCAAATTATGATAAAACAGATGTATTTCGTTCAAAGCAAGTTAAATAAAAACATTAACAAATATCAAATATAGTTTATATACTGCTCAGTTTAGATGCACCCATAGTTACAGCAACCCACAAAATCCTACAGGAAAGAAATACTTATTTTACGAAAACACAAAGCTGAGGGTTTTTTTGGTTTCATTTAGAAAATACCATTAAATTCCTGATGAAAGCAAAGTTTGTAATTGAACATTCTGCTGAAGAGTAGACTTATTTCATTACAAGACTTGAAGTCCTTTAATGGTTGATTGGTTGTATTTATTTTCAGGCTTATGAAGGTTATTAAAGTTCAAGCATGCTGTCATGGGCAAACAACTCAGCTTCCTGTGGTTTGTCCAGGACAGAGGTTAGTGTTAGTAGGAGAGATGAAACCAGCCACCGCCACTATAATACAGCTACTCTTATCAATAAGCAACAAGGGATCCTTTATATGCAATATCCCAGGCAGGACAGCATATACCACGGCCTTTGATAAACCAGTTGTGGACCACTTGTCAGTTAAGTGATATATACCTACTGACTGAGCCTTGTGGAGCACTCACTCTGGGTTGGAGCCAATAACGAGATTAAAAACCCCATGCTTTGACTGAGATTCGATCTCAGTACCTACTAGCCACAAGTCTGATAGCCTAACCACTGTACCACCGGGGCTGGTAGTCCTATAATGGGAGTGAATTAAACCGTTATAATAAAAACACACATTGTGGCTAAGGTGTGTCCTAAATATTTTAAATAAAACAAATGAGTTATCTGAATGACATGTCATAATGGACCTGCTTCTCTTCAGTCAGTGAAGTGCTTACCCCTATGACCTGGTCTCCTTGTAGAATCTGTATATGATGAGCCTGTTGTAATTGTGATATCTGTTCTGGTGTCGCATGTAAAATCTGAATCTCTCCCTGCTGGATTGTCTCCCCTTGCATAGATACTGCTTGCTGAATATCACAGTCGCCCTGTTGAAGTAAAAAGAAGGCATATCAATCAATGCGTCACAAAAATGTTATACCTTTACATTATATGACGAACATTCCATTTTTAGGGTCTTTTATTCACACATTACTATAAAAAAGAAATTAAAAATACTGATGTACTGGTTGTGGGCCACTGGCTGGAATGAAACATTCAAAGTGCCATTCACAGAGGTTCTCCCAGCTCTTGCTAAGGAAAGCTTGCAAGCTTAATGACATTTATTTTAAAATGTTCTTTTTCTTTGTTCAAAGTGTGACACTGGCTGGGTTAGCAATTGCATAATTTAGTGATTTCATTAGCTCTAGACATCCATCAGTAAATCTAAATCAGACTAGCAATGTGTTAAAGAAGTGAACCTGATGTATGTGAAGTTCGGAATCTTCGTGGTTCATGGAATCATCATCACTCTGACAGTCGATGTACGTAGCATTTGACTTCTCGTGAGCCTTGCCTCGAAACGCTTTCACAGTTAATGGCATTCCTTTCTGCTTTCTTCTGAATGCTGTGCGACATTTTGAGTCGATATTTTGTTTTATTCTATGCCAATCATTCTCTGTGATTCCAAATCTTTGAATTAAATGACCTATACGAAAAAATAACAAATTATAAAAATCATTTAGTCTGATAAAACTTTTAGAATGTTTTCAATTATTTCATTGTAATAAGAATTATAAAGTAAAGTTTCTTTTATTTAGCGACGCATCTAGAGCACATTGATTTTTATCTTATCATTGGCTATTGGACGTCAATCATATGGTCATTCTGACATATTTTTTAAAGGAAACCTGATGCCGCCACATAGGCTACTCCATCCAATAAGCAGCAAGGGTTTTTATATGCACTGTCCCACAGACAGGACAGCAAATATCATGGCCTTTGATAAACCAGTTAGAATGGAAAAATAAGAAGAATTATATACATAATATATATATATTAAATGTGTGAAGCTATTATATTCTTAGAAGATGAGGAAGTACACCTAATCAAAGCTTTCAGCTTGTTCAGGTTCTGTATATTAAGGTATCAATATATTAATAAAATAAAATAGTTATTTCTCATCAAGGCAATTCTCAGATACTTACACCTAAATCTGTATATCATTTATAGGCTAGTCAAATTATGGTTCAACCCAAAACAAATTGCAACTGCTATTCATTCTGAGTAATCCCCCTAAACAACATATCAATAATCTAATATTGGGAAAAATCGGGAAATTGGTCAAATATGCTAATTTATGTTAATTAGGTGCCCCAACCTGCCAAAATCAGAGAACCACCCTATTTTAGGAAGTAATTATACAATTCTGGCATCAAAGGTGTCTATTGCTATGTTTTGTGGATCAGAGAATTCAATTATGCTATTGCTTGCTTAATCAGATATGATGCAACGTGGGAAATATGCAAATTAGGTGCCACACCTGGCCAAAATCAGAGAATCATCCTATAGTAGAGTCAATATACTACATGACCCCCCAAAAATTGCAAGAAAACATATTATGGTGTTTTTCTGTAGCATAAGGTCACCAAAACAACATATTGAAAGTTGGCCGAAATCGGACCTCAGAAAGGGTCTAAATATGACGTCAAAAAAAAGATGGCCACCAATGTAGACTAGAGCATATTTTTAAAAAGGGCTCATTTAAAAGTGGAAGTGGCATTTTTGAGTATAATGTGGTTTCCAATTATATTAACCTATTTTTGGGGTGCTGATTACAAAAAAATAGGATGCCAAGTTGAATGTTTATTTTTTGACCCCCCGAAATCGAAAAACAAAATGGCCACCTAAATTCGCTAGTTTTTGTGAAATTATTGAAATTAAATTTTCACCTTGCAAAAATATGTCCAAATTATTCCACCTATGACCAGATTT